>JADRCH010000213.1:1305158-1406248 GCA_019843965.1 Rhynchomys soricoides | reverse complement strand
TCATGAAGGGGTAGGCCCATCACTTTTAGGTTTCTGGTGGGACTGCTGGGTGGTGGCAACTAGGGGGAACGTGAAGCAGACTGGATTTTTTTGCCTCATGGCTAGGAAGCAAATGAGAAAATGGAAAAGATGCTTTCGTGGCATGACCTGGTGACTGACGGACTCTCCATTAGGTTCCATCAGTTCTCAAAATCACAGTTCCAGGATTGTGCACATGACCCTTTCAAGACAGTCAGCATCTAGATGAGATGGGATTATAGAAGTTAATGGCACCAGATGCTTCCATATACTCACACTAGGTTCTTTGATAGAATTCATTTAATATATTTTGCTCATTTAGGGCTCAGTTTGAACATGGATCCTGGGGATCTGAACTCAGGTGCTTGATCATGGGCAGGTGGCACTTCATCTGCTAGCCCATCTCCACAGCGTTAATTCTTATTTAATGGTACAGAATACAGCCTCATAGGCTCATATGTTTGAATGCCTGGTCCTAAGTTGATGGAACTGTTTGGGAAGGAATAGAAGGTGTGGTTTTGTTGGAGGGGATGTGGCACTGGGGTGGGCTTTGTGCTCCTTCTCTTATTCCCTCCCCCAGCCCCTCTCTCTCTGCCTGCTGCTTGTGGATCAGGATCAGGGGCCCTCAGTCCCATGGTGCCTGCCTACCACCACATTCCCTGCTATGATGACCATGAACTAACTCTCTGAAACTGTAAGCAAGCCCCCAGGTAGACACTTTACAACAATCACTTTAGCTGTGGTGTCTCTTCACAGCAATGGAACAGTAATTAAGACACAGCCATAGCTGTAACCTTTTTATTGCTCCTTCCAGATCTTCCCATTTGTTCTGAAGCTCTGTTGTTGGGTACATGCACATTTTAGATGGTTGTGCATTCCTGGACAATTACTCCCACTCACAGAATCCACCCGACAGAGGTTATTTCTTGTTCTCAATTTTATTTTGTCTGATGTGAGCACAGACTCTCTAGCTTTAAGTGACTTCGGGTAGGTTTCCGTATCTTGTAACTTTTGTCCCTTTGACGTTTCATACAGTCTGTTTCAGCTGGGATATAGTTGGGTCTTGCTTCCTATTCAGTCTGGAAAATCCATTGGTCTGCTAACACTTACAGAGGTGACTGAGCTGACCACCTTGATATCTACTGTCTTAGTGGCTTCCTGTTCAGTTCTTGTTGTTTCTTTACTTTTATTCTTTCTCTTGAGCTAACAACAAGTTCGTGATTTGGTTTTATTTCTTCTTTTTCTCTAGTAAGAACACTGTGAGTACTCACCACAGTGATTGCAATATAAATTTAAATTAATCTGAGCATACCCTCAAATACCCCCACACCACTCAGGAATAGTGTAACAGCCCAACAGTGGCGTGTTTCCCATCCTGACCTCTTAGCCTGTGTAATATTTTTGTTATCTCAATTTCTAAACCATATAATATGTTATTCTTCTTCTTCAGGCAGTCATTTATTCTTTAGTGCAATTAAACTTAGCAAAGAAAATTCATGTGATTTTTATCTTTATTTCATTTTAAGAATTCTATTCTTTTGTGTAATCTTAAGTCTCTACTGGTGATTCATTTTGCCTGAGGAACTTCCTTTTAAATTGAGTGTGTGTGTGTGTGTGTGTGTGTGTGTGTGTGTGTGAAGGTCAGGACAACTTTTTGGAGTTGTTTCTCTACTTCCACATTTACACAGGTTCCTGGAATGGATCTCAGGTCGACAGGTTTGAGTGACAAGCAGCTTTACCTCATAAGCCATCCTACTAGCCCCATCCTTTGATACTCTGTCTTAGTTAGGGCTACTATTGCTGTGACAAAACATTATGTACAAAAGCAAGATCAGGAAGAAAGGGTTTATTGGGCTTACACTTCTACATCATAGTTCATCACTGACAGAAGTTGGGACAGGAACTCAAGCAGGGTGGAGACCTGGAGGCAGGAGCCGATGCAGTGGCCATGGAGGGATGCTGCTTGCTGGCTGACTTGCTCATCATGGCTTGCTCAGCCTGTTTCCTTATAGAACCCAGGACCCTCCCGTTCGAGGTCATGTCACCACAATGAGCTGGACTCTCCCCATTAAATGCTAATTAAGAAAATGCCTCATGACCAAATCTTATGAAGGCTTTTTCTCAACTGAGGGTCCCTCCTCTCCAGTGACTGTAGCTTGTATCAAGTTAGCATAAAACAAGCAATAATCTCCTCCAGTTTTACTTGTTTGAGGAAGTACCTATTCCTCTCTCATTCCCTGAAGACATTTTCAGTTGAGTCTTGTGGGACCATGAAAGGCAGCCTGGTTTCTGGTTGAGCTAAGGTTTCAAACCCCAGACCCAGTAGGGATAACCCTACAAGGGACAGTAGGCATTTTGCCATGCTCCTGGGCACCAGGCTCCTGACATGAGCCCGCAGCTCTCCTCCATAGGTCTGTGACCATCAGTCACATAAGAGCAACACCCAAGCCCCTCCACAGGCACCTAGAGGCTTAGCCAATAAACTCCCCTTCCCCTTCCCAGCCACTCCTCCCTGTAAAAGGTATTTTAATCTCAGGCCTGCCTGAGCTTGTGGGGTACGGATTCACTCATTGCCACTCTCTGCCATGACAATAAACGCCCTAAAACCATGGACTGTCTTTCTTCATCGTGATCCACTGTGGGGAACAATGGAACAGGCCTTTGTCTAAGAGCCGGGTCCAGTCTCCTGCAGAAGGTCTCTCTGCGCTCCCAGCCATGCCCTCCACCAAACCAACCCAGCTAGCCAGTGATAAGCCAGGGACCCGGTCCCAGGTGGTACCCAGCCACACTCCTCCTTGCTTTTCCCCTTTGGCTGGGCTAGATATAGCCTACGGCCCCCACTCTGTTCTCAGCTCTTCCGCAGCATCCAGCATGGACTGGGATGCCCAAGAGCCTGAGAACCAGACAGAGCCGGCTCTGTGCAGTCCCCGGGACCCCCCAGGCTATGCTTCCTTACCCCTGGGCAGTGTCTCATGACTTCACAGCCTGACACCAGCCCAGCGTGCTATGGGGTGAGTGCTGTCAAACTTCCTGTGTCCTGCCACTCCCAGAGGCCCGAGCCCTGGGGGCGGACATGGGACACTCTCACACCACCTATAACCTAACAGAATCTGGAGTCTGGTTTGACACACTTCTTTCCCTAGAACCTGTACCACACTATGTACATTGTCTTACTGTTGTCATGGTTTCTGGCCGAAAGTCTGCAGTCATTCTTTTTTTATTTTCTTTTTTTCCTCAGTATATATGTCTCATTTCTTTGGATTTCTTTAAGATCTTCTGAGTTTGTTTTTCAGCAGTTTGAATGTACCATGAAACAACGTGCGTCATAGTGAATAACATAGCATCACATTTTCCTTTTTAATTACGTGCCTATGTGCATGGCTGTGTGCACATTAGAGCAGGTACCAGAGGAGGCCAGAAGAGGGCGCCAGATCCCTAAAGTTGGAGTTATAGGTGGTTGTGAGTCACCTGAACTAGGGTCCTCTAAATCCCAGTTTATCACAATGATTTAAAATTCCCTGTCAGATACATAGTCCCATAATCTAGGTTATCTCTGGGTTTGTTTTTTTGGTTCTTTTGTCTGTATTTTGTTTCTTGCTTTTACCTTAGGATTTTTATTTGAAAGCTAGACATTTTTCATTGGACCCAAGATGCTGAGGTAAGTTTTGGTTTTGTGCTTTGAAAGATTTGCACACCTTTTCTTCAGTGTGTTTGCATCTGTTGCCATGGTTACTTTCAGTCCACTGAAGGCTTTGCAATCTTATATTGCTACTCTGCTTTCAGGTGCTGATGACCCAGAACCCAAAGTCTGACCCTCAAATGTCTGCCTGGGGTCTTTCTTTGTGGCTAAACATCAAGAATCCTGCATCTATCAGCACCCCTCCCAAGTCCACTGTTACTTTTCCTTGGAGCTCTTTGCCTTGGAGGGGCTTGGAGGAAACAGGTCTCTGATGAGATGATTAGTCTTTGGTCCCAGGCTAGTGTGACATGTGGTAGTCTCCAGAGGAAGAACTTGTTACATAATTGTACCATTCTATTGTAACTGCATGTTCCCGTCATTCCCCAAACCAATGCTTTACACACATGTGTATGTTTGTGCATGTGTTCATATGTATGTGTACATTTATATGAGTGCCCATGCATGTACAAGGCAAGAGATCAATATCAACTGTCTTCAATTGCCTCCACTTTTTTGTTTGTTTGTTTTCCAAGACAGGGTTTTTCTGTGTAGTCCTGGCTGTCCTGAGACTCACTCTATAGACCAGGCTGGCCTTGAACTCAGAAATCTGCCTGCCTCTGCCTCCCAAGTGCTGGGATTAAAGGCACGTGCCACCACTGCCTGGCTAATTGTCTCCACCTTACTTTTTGAGACAGCAACTTTCACGGAACCCAGTGCCCAGCAATTCATCCAGGTTGGCTGCCAGCAGGCCTGAGAGATCTTCCTATTTGTGCATCCTGCATTAAGATTACAGGTAGGGACCATTGTGCCTGCTTTTTAACATGGGGTTTGGGGATCCAAACTCAGATCCTTATGCAAAACACACTCATTGCCAGCTGTGGTGATTTAAAAAAGCATGGCCTCATAGGCTCATATGTTTGAATGCTTAGGAAGTGGCATAATTTGGAAGGATTAGAAGGTGTGGCCTTGCTGGAATAGGTGTGGGCTTATTGGGGGATGTGTGTCACCAGGGGTAGACTTTGAGGTTTCAAATCCTATGACAGGTCCAGTATCTCCCTCCTACTGATGCCTACAGATCAAGATGTAGAACTCTCAGCTACCTGTCCAGCACTATGTCTGTCTGTCCTGCCACTAATAGACTAAATCTTTGAAACTGTAAGAAAACTCCAATTAAATGCTTTCTTTCATAAGAGTTGTCTTGGTCATGGTGTCTCTTCACAGCAATAGAACATTGACTAAGACAGAAGTTGGTACCAGGGAGTAGGGTATTGCTCTGACAGGCCTGACCAAAGTGCTTTTTTGTGGACTGTGGACTGTGGGGTTTTGGATTACAGAGTGAGTGCTTTAAGTAGAGCTTAATGGGCCATGCTAGTAGAAACATGGAAGACAGTGCTGAGGGTGATTTGAACTATAGGGAGCCAGCTCAAGAAGTTTTGGAAGGAGAGAATATCAGTAAGTAGCCTAGAGACCATTCTTGTGATATTTTAGTGAGGACAGTAGCTACTTGGTGCCCTTGTCCAAAAAATCTGACAGAAGCTAAATGAAAGAGTTTTGAATTAATGGTATTGGTGGAGGAGATTTCAAGACAGCCTAGTATTGACTATGTCCCATGTTTATTAGTGGCTACTCTTACACAGATCTATAATGTAAAAGAGCAAGCTGAGCAAGGAAAACTACAAAATGTGTGGTTTTAGAAGAGAAGGAACATCAGAAAGTGTCCTGAAGTCAAGTCCAATGCTCAAGGAGATTTTTTTAAAAAAAAAAAAAAAAGGTTAAAGAAAAGCCTAACACTAAATGGAAAAAAGGGAGTGGTGACCTTAGGGCAAGACCCCACCCAGCTGAGCTTCCAACCTGTGGTATGGAATTAAAGAAAATTAAAGAAAGGCTTAAGCAGTGAAGGAAAACAAAAAGATGGTGAAAATTTATTTGGACAAGGGGCCCAAATTCCAGCCCCAGCAAGCAGCAGAACTTGGCAGCTTTAGCCACATGGTTCTGGTTTTAGAGTCAAGGGTACAAGAAAGGGGTTGTGGATTTTCCCTCCTCAGCTCTGGAAAGGCACTGGGGCCAGGTGTGTGCCATGCTTCCTGCTGTGACGATAAGGAACTGAATTTCTGAAACTGTAAGCCAGCTTTCCTAAATTAAATGATTTCCTGTATAAGAGCTTCCTTGGTCATGGTGTCTCTTCACAGCAAAATCACAGTGACTAAGGTACCAAATGAGCGATCCCCCAGCCCCCATTTTTTTTCTTGATTCTTTGCCTCAGATGAAGTAGGTTTTCACCAGTGCCTATGGCAATAGTTTCTTTGCTCTCCTCTCTATACATGGAGGCCTATCGCTGCTCAAGGACACTGGGAGGTAGGTGTGCTGCTTAGGTGTGTGTGTGCATGTGTGTGTCAATGTCACACAAACAAGAGGAATCTGGAGGAGACCTCAACTGGGAAAATGCCTCCATCAGATTGCCTGTGAGCAAATGGGGTGTTTTTTGGATTAATGATGGATGTGGAAGGGCCCAGGCCACTATGGGTGGTGCCACTCCTGGATGCGAGGTCCTGGGTGGCATAAGAAAGGCTGAGCATGTTCTGAGAAGCCAGCCAGTAAACAACCTTCCTCAGTGGCCTGTGCTTCAGTTCCTGCCTCCAGGTTCCTGCCGGAGTTCCTGCCCTTGACTTCCCTTTATGATGGACTCTGAGTCAACACGTCAGACCCCCACACCCCTCCAAAAGGAAGAAAGAAAGAGGAAAGAGAAGAAAAAAGAAAGAAAAGAAGACAAAAACAACAAAAAACAAACAAACAAACAAACAAACAAACACACTCCCCCCAAACCTAAACTTTTCCTACCTAAATTCTTTCTGTCACCATGTTTTATCACAATACTGGAAAGAGAACTAAGACAGTGAGTTCTTTGGAGTTCCCAGTGTGTCACAGCCATTGTCCAAGTTGTCACTGGGGGAAGCTTCTTTTTATCCCATGGCCTTTCCTGGAAGACCCCAGTGGGATTTTGTGTGAAGCAAGCTCACTGCATCCTGGTCATTGAAAGACAGATGGCCAGGGTTCAAGAGAAACCAGGCAGAACCTGCCCTGGTTACATCACCTCAGAGAGAGCCTGAAGGCACATGCCCTGGCCTTGATATCCTGAAGTAAGAGCCTAAAGCATTGGCCGTCTCCAGGAGAAAAGAGGCTGGCTCACATAACCAGCCCCCACCCACCTCCAGAAGACTATCAGTATATTCTGTAGATATTTCTGGGACCCATGAGCAGGAAAAGGCCCAGTCCAAGCCACTTGGAGAACATCAGAGGGTCAACACTTCTGTAATTTAGCTTTTAAAAAGCTGACCTGCTTCTCCTTTGGGGCTAATGTGGCTTCTGTGTCATTGACTTCAGCTTGGGACATTCCTCTTCACAAGACCCTGTCCTTTCCCAGGCCCTACTGCCAACAGCAAAGAAAGAAAGCCGGACCCCCTCACCCTGGCGTCTGCCGCCGAGCCCACTTTCTATTTCCCACCCCTGGCAAGGTGTTATCCTTGTCTTCTTCAGCTGCCTGCCCCTCTTACTAAGCATGTATGTGCCCAAGCACCAGCCTTACACACACAGGTATGTGCACATGCACATCATATCTTTGGCAAACACGAACGTGCCTGTGTGTGTTCCAGCCTTGCACATGCTCATGTGTGTGCACAACTATGGCAAATACGCATACCTGCGGATGTATATGCCCAAGCACCAGCTTTATGCACACACGCACTTGCAGACGTGTGTTCATACCTATGGCAAACATGCGCATGCACATTCGAGTGCACATTTGCGGCAAACACGCAGACCTGTCGACACACTCACTTCTCCACCCACACGAGTTCACCCATCCTTTCTCCTTGGACCTTCCTAGTGTGAGTGTCCCACTTCCAATCTGATGTGCACATCATGAGGCTGAAGGAGAATGGACCTGAGCGGAGTTGAATTTAATCATCTCTGGCAGGAAGCCAATGTTTCAGGTGATAATGATGATAGTCTAAAATGTAGTTGAATGGCCCCACCTCCCCAAACTCTCTATGCCTATGTGGGAATCTATGGGGAGAGAGAGAGAGAGAGAGAGAGAGAGAGAGAGAGAGAGAGAGAGAGAGAGGAGATAAGGAGCCAAGGGCTAGTTCTTGTAGAGTAGGTCTCCCACCACGTGGCCCACATCTGCTGCAGCCCTCAAGGTTCCCAGGAGATGAGCTGAACTCAAGCTCCAGTCCCAGACCCCTGGCCATGTGACCCTAGATGAGACAAATTTAGTCCTCCTGTGGTGGGTCAGTTTCCCCTTCTGCAGATCATAATTTGGACAGGATGAATGTGGAACCCCATGCAAAAACCAATCTGGGAACTACGGAACCCTGGCCCAGCCACTGGGATTTCTGATATTCGCAGCTAAAGGCTAGGGTCAACAGTGTCCAGCCAGTCTTCCTTCCTGTCACCCTAAACAGAGCTACAGCATGCTGTCAGGACTTTCCTCAGTCAGGACCAGCCTAGGCTGCTCCAGAACTCCAAGCAGAAAGAACAGAGTGAGGCTCTCTTCTCAGCGAATGCTTAATGGGCCCCAGGCTGGGCAGACTTGACAGTTGTAATGAAATCGGTTCATTACACCCTCTACAGAAGAGCCGCTTAATGAACATGCAGCCCAAGGCACTGAGGCCTCTAAGCAAATGCAAATGGAACTATGTACACGGCCATTTAATTAGCTGGGAGTGGAGGCAATGAAGAGAGAGAGAGACCCCAGAGGGTCAGGGGGCTGGGAAGAGAAAGGTGTCAGGAGAGGGACAGACGGGTTGGGGGAGAAAAGAGAAAGTGAGCTGGAAAGGGGATGGTAGCTGAGAGGCTGGGGAGCTGGAGGCCTGGGCAGTTTTCCCCTGGAAGGTGAGCATCTCTGGCCCTTGTTTTTGTTACTTATAGCACTGGGTGCTGGGGAAGCCACCATGGAAGACACATGAGGGATTCACAGTCTGACAGAAAAGGCAGGCATTCAGCAGAGTATCATCAAATCAATGACCCCTGGAAGCTCAAGTAAGCTTCCATCTTAAGAACCTGCTAAGGTACAGGCAGAACCCTGGGGCTGGAATCATCTCCCAGGCACAGCTGGCTGCAGGCCTGTAGCAAGCGAAATAACTTTCTATGCCCTTAGTTCCTGTCTATTTAACTGAGATCCTACACAACTGCCAAGAACTAATTGTTTATTAATAGACTGAGATCCTTACAAAAGAGTCTAGTATACAGTCAGTGCCCAATATATGTTTGCTATTATCTTAAATGCTATAAATGGAGGAGAGAGATGAGAAGCCCTGATCTTTATCAGTAAATTAGAATGGTTGTCTCCTGGGCTAGTGCCATGAAAACTGAGCACTAAAGGCCAGACTTTGGCCATGTTGTATGTGGGGGTTCCCAGCAGCCATTGCTCTTGAACCAATCTCCCTCCCTCTCCCCTCCCTCCTTTCTTCCTATCTCTCTTTTTTCTTTCTTTGAAACAGTATCCTATGTAGCCCAGGCTGCTCTTTAACTCCCTATGTAGCCAAGGATGTCCCTGAACTTCTGATCCTCCACATGCTAGGATTACAGGCATGTATCGCCATGCTCCACCCCAAGTCTTATGTTTTCCTTTGAATCTGACCAGGGCTCTGCGCATGCTGGGCTAGTAGTACTCTACCAGCTGAGCCACATTGCTAGCTCCCAGCCGCCCTCCTCTTTTGACTCATTCCCTGTCAACAGGACTGAATCCAAGTACTTTCTCCAGAGTGGACAGGCCTGGAAAGCACTGTGCAAGCCACACAGATTGACAGCTAGGACCAAGAAGAAGTGGGTGTCTGGGGCCACAGGCTCTGTAACAGGCCTCTGGGGAGAGAGGGACATCACAGGGCTGTGGAGCAAGAAGATAACCGCCAGGCTCTCCAGCTGGGAACCAAGCCTCCAAGACTCCAGTTTCTTTCTGACTGTAGCTCTTCCCCTGGGGCGTCCAGGCAACCATGTGACCCTCATTTCGACCCCAGCAGCCCTGAGAGGTCACCAAGAGCTAGTCTGTCCCTTCCTCCTCCTCCGTGTAGAAATGCCTTCTCTGGATGCCTCTTGCAGAAAGCCACAGGATATCAAACTTGGGACAAGCCCCAGCCCCCTCCTTCCTGACCCTGACCTGGAGCCCCCTCAGGAGAGTCCCTGACCATCAGCTGCCTGCACTCCTCTGTGTCTGCTCTTGCCAGAGCAAAGAACCACCTACCCCTACACCCCACCATCCAATTAATGCAATTAGAAGCAGTCAGGTTGTGGGATCTGTGAGCACGGTGAGTGATTGGGAAAATTACCTCCTTGCAAACATCTCAAATTTAATTTCCTTCCATAATCTACAAACTAAATAAAGAAAGATAAACTTTGTGCTTGCCCCCTTCCTCTCTTCCCACAGCCTCACCAGCTGTCCTGAAGGAGTCACGTGACTGGGCCTTTTTTGCCAGGGCTCAGCATAGAGCAGTCACGGATACGCTCAACACGTACGCACACACATATTCAAGTCTGCACGTGTATGTAAGTTCCCCCATACCTATGCCCCTGCACATATGAGTGTACAAACATCCATGGACATACATGTCTAAATACGCACACACTCTACATGTTCTCCAAGCACGTGCTCATGCACACATAGGCACACAGGTATGCATGCACGCATGCACGCACACACGCATGCACACTCCCCAACTCCAGCTCTTCTATTAAGAGCTGTGTGGCCCTGTGTGCCTCAGTTTCCCATCTGTCACAACACGGAGGCCGATGCTCTTCTCTGCCAGCCTCCCTACTTTTCTTGTTTACAATGTGCCTAACTGACTGAAGAGGCAGAGGTTGGGAGAGCAACCAGGAAGAGAGGAAGGGTCCATCTGTGGGCAAACAGCTCGCCACCAGCCCTGGGCCCAGAGCTGAGAGAAGCCAGGCAACAGCTGTCTTGCTGTCCAACCACATGCCCATGTACCACCATTCACACAGAGAGCATTGTCACCAGCTTCCAGGGGTGGCTTTATCCTCCAGTGGCGCTCTGCCCCAGGCCCTTGTCTGCATGGCCCAAGCACCTCATGCACCATCTGGTCTTTAAATTCCCTCTGAGAGCAAGGCTGGTGAAGGCCTGACCCAGGTTGCAGGAGGAGGAGTGTCTGGAGCCAGGATGCAAAGGTGCTTAAGTATTCCTGGAATTTGTCTATCTAGGACTAGGATCTGGGTCACTGTAAGAACCAGGTGGCCAGAGGTTGGGAGGGGCTTTGAGTCACCAGATGGAGACACAACCTTCAGGGACAGCTGGCCGAGAGCCAACAGAGCAGGGCAGTCTGTCCCTGTGAGTGATAAGAGGCCTGGTAAAGTACTTCCTGTTCAGGCCTAGTTCTGCATATTCCAGGAGGACCTAGGGTTAGAGACTGATATGTTGCAAGGGAGGGCCTTGAACTCTGGGCAGGGAAGTTGTGGAGGCAGGCCTGGTTTTGGCCCTATGCAACCTCTTCTTCTTCCTCTTCCTCCTCCTCTTCTTCTTCCTCCTCCTCCTCCTCCTCACCCCCCACCCCCGCCCCGACAGGTTCATGATTCTGTCACACAGGACAGGAACCTGCCTGTGGCTAGTGGTCCAAAACACAGAAAGGTACCTGACAGCTGCAGAGCCAGGCACAGGTGTTTGCTCCATCCCCTCTGCATCCCACCCACAGGCACTGGTGTCCTGGTGTCTTGGCTCCAGGTCTGTGCCCAGCAGATGTAGGTTAGCCTGGTGCAATTGTGAGAGGCTAATCCTGCCTCCATATTCCATGGCAGTTTCCTCTGACATTACTCCAGGAGGAAGGGTGGAGGCTCCTAAGACTGGGGGTTGGGGGTGGGGAAGAGGGTGAACAAAAGGTCACACTAGGCCCCGGTGTAGTTCAGCTGGCATGAAGAAGACCTAGGTATCAGTAGCCTCCATCTTCATTGGCTCACCCTGGCCATGGTTTCCTCTCTGACCACCTGGTGACACACATTTCAACAGGGAGCACGCTTTGGTGTGGTGACAGCAAGCTGAGGATATATCACCCCTTTGAAACAGAACTTTGAAAATTCTTGAGGCTCCCTCCCCAGCTTTACATAAGGGAGTGAACAACCTGAAACTCTCAGCAGCCCGATCGATCAATCGATCGATCGATATGGGGACAGTGGTGCTGTCTGCAAGCTATACAAAGGCTTCAGGGCTTTCCATTGACATGATGCAGATGTCTTTAAGTCATCCATGATCCTGTGAGGGACCCCTCACCCATACTGCTGTTAGTAACCCCCATAAAGTCATTGGTTTTCTAAGTTGGACATTGGTGCATTGATACTTAGGTCTGCCGTGTGTGTGTGTGTGTGTGTGTGTGTGTGTGTGTGTATCTTTGTGTGTGTGTGTATGTTGTTGTTGTTGTTGTATTGTGTCTCTTCAGGAAAAGTCTGACACACCACAGTGTGCCTGTGCTCTGGGATGCTCTCCTGCCTTGTGTGGGAAGAACAGTTGAAGGCCTGGCTGGAACACTGTGAACGAGAACTCCAGGAAAGAGGCCTGTCTGTGCAGAGTCTGGCTGACTGATGAGAACTGCAGTTCTGTGGTGAGATAGGAAGTTACAGGTCCTGAGGCTAATTACTTATCTTGGGTTAGCTTCAACCCCCAGAACTGACATTCCTTACCTACCTTTTCATCTTCCTGCAACTAATAAATGAAAACTTTTGGAACTGCCGAGTGGTAGTGGTGAACACCTTTACTCTCAGCACTGAGGAAGCAGAGGCAGGTCGAGCTCTGCGTTCGAGGCCAGCCTGGTCTACAGAGTGAGTTCCAGGACAGCCAGGGCTATGCAGTGAAACTAGACTCCCAGCCCCCACCAACTCAAAAGCTGTTATCTGTCATCAGATCGCATCTGAGGCTTACAGAAAAGCTTCCCCATCTTGCTGTACTATCCTCTCTGAGGTACCCGCCAATCTACTCTAACCTTGCCCTGATATATGACTTTCTGCATGGATAGCATCTTGGGAGAGCTTCCTGAATGAGGCTGGCCTTAGCTGGCAGGTTTGTGTACAGGAGGGGAAGACAGCACCGGTGGGCGGGGCACCAGTGTGACCACGCCCCCTCTGCACTCTTAGCCACGGTGTAGATTAGACTTTGGGATTTGCAATGGGACAGTCTTGGAGGCCCAGTGATGTTGGTGACACTAGGCCCCGGTGTAGTTCAGCTGGCATGAAGAAGACCTGGGTATCAGTAGCCTCCATCCTCATTGGCTCACCCTGGCCATGGGTTCCTCTCTGACCACCTGGTGACACACATTTCAACAGGGAGCACGCTTTGGTGTGGTGACAGCAAGCTGAGGATATATCACCCCTCTCAGGGTAGACACCAGGCTCTACTTGGTGAGAAACAAGGATCTTTGAGATTGGGTGACCTTCCACTCCTGCTCTGCAGGACCCCTGGACAGAAAGGTTAAGGGAGTGGCCCAGAGTCACCAGCTTGGATGTGGGGGTGGGGTGCATCTGGACCCAGAACCCTAGATTTTTTGGCCTGCCATCCTTCCACCTTCACACCCACCGGCTCCCAGGGCAGGAGATGCCTGGAAACAGTACCCAGATCTCTGGGGGTCTAGACCAAGCGTCTCACAGAGTCATCTCCCCAAGGCCTGGACCAGGGCTGGTCAGGGGAGGGTTAAGGGCAGAGTTGCCCTGACTGTTAGTGTTGATCTTGCAGTTTCCAAAGGCCGCAGGAGCTCCCCAAGCAAACATTTTCTCTCCTAATGACACTGCAGCAGATTAAGGAGGGGTGCGTCTCCCCAGAAGCATTAAAGAACAGCCATCCATTATCCAGAATTGTCTGGCCTGGCAGCTGGATTAACTAGCCCACAGACCTGGTGCGGAAAGCTTTTCTCATTTCTGCCATCAGCAAATCCTGCCTGGCTCCCTTGCTCCAGGTTCGGTGGAGGGAACGATGTCAGGTATCAGTTTGGAAGGATATTATTACAGACTGAGGCTTGGTTCAACATTAAAAAAAAATCTTGCAGTCCTAGTGGACCGCAAGAGGAGAACCCACACTGCATTGGGCCATACTTTACTAAAGGGTGGCTTGAGCGTGGACAGCTGTCTTCTGGTAGTGAACAGGAAGAGCCTCTGGGGGCCAGTGTGGACACCAGTGGATACGGTTTTCCTTGATCCATCCTCTTCCCAAATGTGGTCCAAAGACCTGGATGCTTAGAGCATGCATGGGTTCCTGGTTAGGGGTGGGTCCCTACCTTGTCTCTGAGACTATGGGAAGTGACATTCCCTATAACGCCCACAGCTTCCATTGATTAAGGCCCTACTGTGCACCAGTCCATAAAGCAGCTTTCTACCTGATACTCCATGAATCTCCATTGCAAACAGGCATATATCATAGATAGAAGAGCACCCACCTAGAGAGACAGGGTAGCACAAGCTGTCTAGTGGCAGAGCTGAGGTCAGGCTGTCCCCAAATTTGTACAGTGTCTGTGCCTCAGTTTCTCACCTATAAAGCAGGGATGTTACTTATGCCAGTGTCTCTAATAAAGCAGGGGTCATACTTAAGCCCTGTGTCTCTCATAAGAGGTTGGATAACTGCAGAACCTCGTGAAATACAGTAGGCACAGGTAAAGGATGGGCACGGATGGGCACGGACACATTTGAGTGCAAACACAGGCACACTTACCTACACGGAGAAGTCAGCACCTGTACTTCTGGATTCTGTGGGCCTGATTGATCCAATAGTGAGGTCATCTACTGAGCAAGCATTCCAAAGAGCAAAGTCTAGCTTGGGATGAGCTTCCCTGGTAGAGCTGTTGCCTAGCATGTACAAGGTCCTGGGTTTGACTCCCAGAACCACATGAATTGAAAGTGTTGGTGTAAGCCTGTAATCCCAGCACTAGAGATGTGGAAGCTGGGAGGACAGAAGTTCAAAGTCATCCCAGCTAACAAAAGAGCAAAGTCTGAAGTGTGGTCTCTCTTTCCAGGTCTACGATACATTTTAAGCTCTGTCGATGCTTAGCTTGGGAGTGTTGCAGAAAGTATTAAAAAAGAACTCCCAGCACGTTCCTGCCCCAGTGCCCGCACCGGTGTGTTCCTGCTGAGCTACTCTCTCCAGCTAACCCCTGCTGCACCGGATCGCTGTGTTCCCAGCTTTCCTTCTTTTATCCCTGGAACTGCTTGTTCCCTCTCTGCCATCGGCTTTGTCCCACATTCCAGGAACCAAACGGAACCGCCAACCTCCCAGTAACCCGGTAAAATCAAGACTCTATGCTTATAGTTAACCAATCAAATTTATGTATCAATAAAGTCTCAATTTACAAGATGCCAATACAATAATTTCGGAACCAACTGATAATGATCAGAGCTTTATCTCAATTATTCTAACCTTTTAATATAACAACTACTTGTGGCTGGTAAATGCCACGCTGGCTCAAGTCCGCCGCCATCTTCCTTCTTTCTGCTACCCGGAGACACTCCCTGTCTCTGCAACTCTTAGCTCCACCTCCCTTTACCCTGTCCAATCACAGGCCTCCCAATGCCCTAACGTAATTGGACGGGGAAAATCCTGTGACATTCGAGTACAGACTCCATGGGGTATATCACAAGCCTGAAACACTTTACCCATTCCCCATCGGTCCACAATCAGGGAGCGTAATGCAGGCTGAGGATTGAGGCTGGTGTGCACAGATGTCTGTGGCCTCATTGAAGGCAATAGCTGATGCCTGGCATGGGAGGAGAAAGGTGAGTTATCCTGAGGCTAGTATAAGCCATGGCTATGAAGTGTGTCATAACACAAGAATAACGCGCCAGCTCTGTACCAAATGCTCTTCTGTAGGAGACGACTTAGTTAGTTTTTGTTTTTTCCAGATAAGGTCATGTTATGGAGTACAAGATGGCCTGGAACTCAACATATGTAGTCCAGGCTAGCCTCAAACTCACAGTGCTTCTTCTGCCTCATCCTCTCAGGTTTGGATTACAGGTGTGTGTTACCATGCCTGGCTGGTTTGCTTTGTTTTGTTTTTCCTGCAATAAAACCATGCATGCTATAACAGGTATGCCTGCAGTTGATGGGCCACATGCATCCTAGAAGAGTGAGAGATGAGGCCCAGCATACTTATAAATGCCGTCATGTTCCAATGTCAAAGGTTGGATACATCTTTGATAGACAGTGTGCTCCTGAGGTCCCTGCCAGGGTAAGCGGACTATGGAGTAGAACCCAAGCTTGATTCAGGTCTAGAGCTGCCTCTCACTTGAGTGTCTGTCTCTGATGACTTCCTGGGGACCTGTGGCCTGAGTCTGGGGCCCGCCTCTCTCCTGGAGCTCTGGATTCTGCTTTCCTGATTTTTTCAACCTTTTGAACCTTCCTACATGTCACATTATGGACATGTGCCTAGTGTCCCAAGCTGTGGACGTCTGCATGGCTCTGTGTCCAGGTGCCAACAGGAACATTTCTGCAACTCATTCAGACTAGGGAAAGATCTTGTCCTTGTCATGTGGCTTTGGAGAGATGCCCAGTCTGGAAGATGCAGTGAAAGACTCAGGAAGATTGCTGTCCAGGGGGACCCAGCTGTGCCCCACCAGACCGAACTCTGCTCTTAATTACTGTGAAGACTCTATGACGGCCAACCATCTTATCTCACGCACACAGAATACTTGACAACACAGACCACATGCTGGGCTATAAAACTTATGAAGATGTTTCAAAGCACGGGAACCACACAGAGCATTCTCCTTGATTTCAGTGGAATGGAATTAGAAATCAATCACAAAAATGCCACCAGACACCTTAGACACGTCTGGAAGTTAGATAACATGGGTCTTTACAAACAGGGGATTTATGTAGACATTACAGGCAAGACAAGAGGACTGCTAGATGATAATAAAAACACCGCAAAACTTGTGAGATGTAGCTAAGATTCCCGAGAGAGGCGCGCTGAGTCTAAAATGCTTACAATCAGACCTTTGAACAAGTTTAAAAAATCAATGATCTACATATCTTAAGTTAGAGAAAGAACAGGAACTTATATTATCAGCAACAGACAAACAGTGGTGAATACCAATAAGCTAGCGCTGGTTCTCAGGAAACAGTAATGGTCACCCTTCTGACAAGGCTGACAAGCCCTCACAACCAGCAAACACAGGGAAACCAAAAAAATTCCCGATGCTGGGGAGGAAGTGTGAACAGTGCTAAGGTAGCCCGGCATTTGCTGTTGCTTTGTCTCAGGGTTTGCTTTGTTTTTCTGAGACAGCAGCTCACTCTGGAGCCCAGTCTGGCCTGGAACTCATGGTGATCCTCCTGTCTCAGTATCCCAAGCTCTGAGGTTACAGGCACGAGCCACTATACCCAGCTTAATATAAGAGTCTTTAATAGTTTAGGTAATAATAATCACAAGAGGATCGGATAAACTGCTGTGGAAATGGACCCAACTGCTTCAATGGCGTGAGCAACTTTCTTTGAGAAACACAAATTATGAAAACTATCAGCGGAGCGTCGAACCAGCTCAGTATCTACCAAAGAAAATTGAATTTGTGATTTGAAACTTTCCCATAATGAGAACTACAGGTTTGGGTGGCTTCTCTGTTGGATTCTCTTCAATGTTTATAAAATAATATTAACATTATACACATTCTTTTAGACATTAGGAGATAGCAAACCCTTTCTACGCCATCAAAACCCATGACACAAAAACCTGACGTACACTAGAGAGAAAACAAGGAGCCAAGGAACTGTGAAGAATATGACTGCCTGGAGCTGGGAGACTGTGGAGTGCAGTCCCCAGGACTCATACAGAAGCCAGGGTGGATAGGACAGGGCAGAGACCGGAGCTCACTAGCCAGCCGGTGTCGCCAATTGGTGAGTTCCAGGTTAAGTGAAATACCACATCTAAGACATAAGACAGAGGAGTGATTGAGAAAGAACACACACACACACACACACACACACACACATGCACACACGTGCACGTGCACACACACTCACATATACACTCACACTTGCACACATGCACACATACACATATACACTCACACTTGCACACATATGCACACATTCACTCGCACACTCACAATACACATACACACTCATACTCACACACACATACATATACACACTCATACACAGATACCCACACTCACATACACATACATACACACACATGCACATGCACACACTCACACACACTCACACTGGTACACATACGCGTGTGCACAAACACATACGTGAGTGGGCATGCATGCATGAGCACAGGGGAAAAAGAGCAAAAAATGTAAACAGATGTAAATCTGAAAACACTATTGAGTGAAGGAAGCCAGACTCTGCTCTCGGTCTCATCTGTGAAATCCTGGGCTCCAGTAGCTCAATGGCTGCCCAAAGGTGAGGTACAGAGCATGTGTGCCTGCAGGAAGGCTAACGCATGTGGGCCTCAGAACATTCACAATGCCTCATAACTGTGGAGCGTCAGTTATTTTTCTCTCTTCCGTAACCAAAAAAAAAAAAAAAAAAAAAAAAAATCTGACAAAAGCAAATTAAAGGGGCTGGTGAAGTGACCTGGCCCCGCAAAGGCACAGATCTAGCAGCCTGTGCTGAGTCTCCAGAACTGTAAGAGGAAGACTGACTCCATAGACTTGCCCCCTGACCTCTCCATGCACACTGTGACATGCACACACATTTCCGAGATTAGGTTATAGCATGCCTGCGCCTCTCTTGTCGTCTCTCTGGGAGAGGCAGCTGCCTCGTCTGCCATAGTCCTTTGGAGAGAGTCATGCAGGAGCTTGTTGGGAGCAGGCACTCCCTTGCACCCATATATGGAGTTGGCTGTGACCTTGATGAAGACTTGTTCTTGATTGTAGCTGTGTGTGACACTCCAAATGTGCTGGCCTAGCTGGCCACTTCCACAGAGACTGGGAGACAGGAAATGTGACTGTCGGCAGCTGGGACAATTTGTTTTGTTGTGCTCTGGGTTTTTGTGCTATGCCAGAGCTCTGGGAGGTCCCTGTCTTCTCCAGTGGGAGATCCATCTTCCTCTGAAAGGACCCACCCTATCTGACCAGCTGGAGGCTAAGTCCAAACAGCGAAACCTGCTTCCATTCCATTCAGCAGAACGACCCCAAGGCAACAGATTCATTGCAAACGAAATTTAACTTGTGTGATCCTGCCAACTTTTAATGCTTCCAGATACATATTTTATAATAGAATCTTATTTTATTTTTATTTTGGGGGTGCTGGGGATCGAACCTAGGACCTTATGCTAGCAAGGCAAAGTACTCTACCAACTGGGCTAATTCTCAGTCTCTAGAATCCTTCTCTACTATGTTCCTCCAGAAAATCAGGGTAGAAAAGGCTGTGGAAGAAGGACCACAAAAGATGCTTACAACGGCCGAGGGGGAGGCCTCAGGCACCCGTTGGGGATCCTCTTGTAAGACTGTAGGAATCCAGGCTAGCTTTCCAGGAGAGGAATTTCACTGTCTATATCAAGTGTTTTGCAGATATTCGCAGCCATTAGCTGGATGAGCTTAGAAGTTTATCATCAAAATGTAAGCAAAGGTGAACACAGATCCGTGTCCAACACTGGCTGGCACGGGGTCACCGTAGCAGCCAAGGTGGGGCCCGCCTTCGCGCCCAACAACAGACGGTGGATTTGCTAAATCAATTATGGGTAGAGAATGGCCCTGCAGGAACACCACGCTGCCACAGGATGCTCGAGTGATGAATGTTATTTAAAATGGAACGTTCAAAGATAATTTATGTGAGGAAAGGACTTGTAAATTAAGAGCTCGAAAAAAACAGCTTATCAAATCAGATACAGGGTACATTCCAAGGCCGGGCTAATAAAACTCCGAAGGACTTAGACAAAAATACCAGCAACTGTTGCTGCTGGTGGGGGATCTCCATTTCCCCTTCAATTTTCATGCTTTCCAAGTTTTCTACAGGAGCACCTGCTACTAAAACATTATTTTACATCATTAAGAGGATGCGGCTAGGAGAGACTCTGTAGCCCCACACCCTGCAGGGCCTTCTGGATTAAGCTCCAAGCTTGAGTTTTGCTCTCTTTCAGGTCTTCATTCAAGCACGCTGGGTCTGGTTGGTACCCAGGCTGGGTACCAGTCCTCTGCGTTCTCTGGGCTGCTGTGTCCGTATGTCTTGCGGAGGAGCTTTGTCACAACCTTTCTGTTGTTGGGAGAGAAGCATTGTGAATGGAAGCAGTGTGAGAGGTGCCGGGGAACCCTCCAGTAGGAGTCTCTCGCCGTATCCCCTGTCCTCCTCCGTTCTTCCTGTCTGGTAGTGGCTGTGACTGGACGGCTCCTGCAGCTGATAGTGTTACAATGATGGTGCTTTGCTGACAATGGAGCAAAGGCAAAGAGAGAGTCTGCTATACTGACACAGTTGTGCCCGCAGCAACCGTCGAGGCCCGAGGATTCTTACATCTACAATTTTCTTAGATGAAAGAGAGACACGATTTTAATTTATTTAAGAAACTTTCAGATTCTAATTAAACAGTCAAATTTATTTCCAGGGCCAAAGATAAAAGAAGATTCCATAGGGATTTTTAGCATGATTTAAAAAAAAATTCTCTTGAAGCAAGAGAGTAGAAACCATAGCCATGGTAACTTCAGGGATCTTGGAATAGCCTGGGCTACCACCTAATTAGATCACGTGCAATAGCAGGAAAACTCAGCAGAACCAAGAGCCTTAATGTCCCTTTCTCCAACTTCATGTTCAGAGATGACAAAGCAAGGCAGACACAGGTCCAGTTCACAGCATGAGGAACTGTATTAAAGGGTCACAGCATTCGGAGGGTTGAGAACCACTGCTCTAGGCTGTTAGCTCCAGATTGGGGCTGCTGAGACATCCAGCCTCATGGATTGAGCAATTGGATTCTCAGAATCTTTGGTGTGAGACAGCCATTGTTGGAGTACCCAGAGGGTAGTCTAATAAACCCACTTTTAATATCTAGTCTTTCTGTCTTCTCTTTCCCCCACAGAACCCCAGGGCTTCCATTGCCATGACCAAATCAACTCTTATAAAGGACAGCATTTAATTGGGGCTGGCTTACAGCTGCAGAGGTTCAGTCCATTATCATCAAGGCAAGAGAATGGCAACATTTAGGCAGGCATGGCACTAGAGGAGCTGAGAGCTCTATCTTCATCCAAAGAAAGCCAGGAAAAGACTGTCTTCTAGGCAGCTAGGAGGAAGGTCTCAAAGCCCATCCCCACAGTGACACACGTCCTCCAACCAGGCCACACCCACTCCAACAAGGCCACTCCTACTTCAGCAAGGCCACACCCACTCCAACCCAAGTACATATCTACTCCTATAAAACCACACCCACTCCAATAAGGCCACACTTCCTAATAGTGCCACCCCCTGAGCAGAGCATATTCACACCACACACTGTAAGTCTTGAATTCACATGGAGTAAGGACAGCTTTGTTCTCTTCTTTCAAGACTTTCAGTGCTCTCTGTTGTTCACTTTAACTTTAGAATCGGTTTCCTCAAAACAGGTTGCTGGGATTCAGGTTGGTACTGTGAATCTGTAGATAAACCTTAAGAGATTTGTTGTCTTCATTTCTGTTGATGTGAAGAGACACCATGACCAAGCAGCTTATGGAAGAAAGCATTTAACTGGGGCTGGCTTACAGTTTCAGAAGGCATGTCAATGACCATCATGGTAGGAAGCATGGTGGCAGGCAAGCTAGCACTTGCACCAGGACAGTAGCTGGGAGTTCACACTTGATCCACTAGTTGCAGGCAGGAGGTTGGGGGTGGGGGTCTGGGAAGAGCTTGAGACCTCAAAGCCTATCTTTAGTGTCACAGCTCCTCCAACAAGGCCACACCTCCTAATCCTGCCTAAACAGTTCCACCAACTGGGAGCCATACATTCAAATATACGAGCCTATGGGGGCCATTCTATTCAAACCACCATACATGTCACAACAATTTGGAGTCTGCTTATTCATGGTATTCTCCATTTCTTCAAATCTCTTTAACTCCAGCCATGTAATAATCTTTTTCTTTTAACTTAAGTGGTGGCAATGTGTGAGCCTTGGTTCAATTCCAGTTCAATAAGTAAATTAATAAATAAATAGCTTCATCTTCACTATTGACTTAACATACTTTTAAATAGTGACTGTTTTAGCATGTGTGATGTCTGTATTAATTGATTATATAATTTTTTCATGAATAGTTTTATTTTGGGTTTTAAATTTATGTCTTTGTATGTGTCTATGGGAGTATGTGTCATCTATGTGGGTGCCCACAGAGGCCAAAAGTGGCCTTTAGACTTGAAGCTGGAGTTACAGGTTATTGTGAGCCTCGCAATGTGGGTGCTGGGAACTGAACCTGGGTCCTCTGCAAGAGCAGCCAGTGCTCTTAACAGCTGAGCCATCTCTCCAGCCCTCCATCTGGTTTTCTTAAGACACATCCACATCTTCTCTCTAGTAACTTGTTTCTCTCTTATTTTTATACAAATATCTTAAAGCAATGATAATATTCACCCAAATTCCATCTCAGGCAGGTTGTGACTTAGGAAGACACCTTAGGCTGTTCCCTAGTTTCAACAGTCACGCACGTACAGCTGTACACAATCACACACACACACCCATGCGCACACACACACACACACACACACACTGGCAAACGTACATACACTCTCACACATACTCACACACACATGTACACACACTCACACACATATACATACTCAAGCACACATGCACTCACACCCACACACATTCACACACTCAAACACACATATACACATACACTCACACACATGCACTCACACAAATACACACATATACACTCACACATTCAAACACACATACGTACACTCACAATACACTCACATGCTTGTACAGACACTCACACACATACACACTCATATAAATACACACACATGCACCCACTCACATACACACTGACACACACACACCACTCTCTCTCCGTGTACGTGTGTGCACGTGTGTTTGTACATATACACATGTTCACCTGTTGGGTTTCTTCGGACTGGGGCTGACAGCTTTTAATGCAATGTAAAACTTGTCATGCATCACTTCTTAGCTCTCCCTCCCACACACCTGTTGCAGGGATTCCTGTGCACCATGCCTTTTGACTTGGTCCCACTAGTCACTGAGGCCCACTTCTTCCTCTTCTTTTTAAAATGGTCATATTTCCTCTCTGTGTTTGTTTTTTGATAATTTCTATTCTGTTCCATAATTTGTACTCATTTTTATTCTATGGCATCTAATCTTTTGATGATATTTTAGTAAAAATCTCATATCAAATTGTGTACCCCTCAGCTCTGGGAGATTTGTTGATGCCTTGAATCAATGTTTATTATTTTTCTGAATAGAGACAGTGCACATATTATGTGAGATTTATATCTAAGTATTCCCATTTGGGTGTGATTGAAGTGGTGTTACTTTTCTTATTTTAAGTTTCAATTATTTATCACTACTATATTGGAAAATAACCGAATGTTGTATCCTGAGACCGTACGGTGAAACTTGGAGGTGTTTACAAGGGTCATACTTCTACCTTATGAGATTCTGCGGGAAATTACATGAATAATCATGCTTTTTGCAAATGAAGGCAGGTTTATTTCTTCCTTTACAAACGGTACACCTTTCTCCCAGCCCCAGTGACACTATGCTGGGCTGGCCCTCCACCCCTGAGCCCAGCTCAAGCTGTACATGTTTATGTACTTGTTTCCTCTGGTCTTTCTATGTGATGTCAGATGGCAGTGGTGAGAGGTTCTGCTTTATTTCCAGTTGTTTAATCCACTCTCTCCCCACGAGAGATATTATCCATGGGTTCTTCCTGCTCTCTCATAGATGTTCCTTGTCGAGGTGAAGGAGTTCCCGAGTCTTCTTTATTCTCTGGGGTTTGCTCGTGAATGGGAATTGAACTTTATCAAACATATTTCTACACCAATGTTATTCTCAAACATATTTTCTGCACTTGCCTGCTGATTTGGGTAGATTTCAGTGATTGATTTCTTTTTCTTTTTTTTTAATGTTGAGCCAGCCTTGCATGCTTGGAGTAATACCCTCTTGGTCACAGTCTATAATCTTCTTTATGCATTCTTGATTTGATTATCTAGTAATTTTTTGAGAATTTTTTTTTACTTCTGTTCATGAGAAGCTGTCATGTCTCAGTTCCTAGCAGTACCTTTTACTGGCTTTGAGCTTGGAGTGACTATGGCCTTGGCCTGGTATTTTTAATGCAGTTTTTAATGTTCTAAATTAAGATGTCAGCATGTTTCAATATTCACCACTCTGAATAGAGATAGAGTGGTCTGCACAAAGCCAGTTTTTTTTTTTTTTAAAGAATTGCTGTTCCTTTTTAAAATTTTTATTTATCTATGTATGAAGTGTTCTGTGTGTATATGCAGTGTGTGCCAGAAGAGGGCGCCAGATCCCATTGCAGATGGTTGTGAGCCACCATGTGGTTGCTGGGAATTGAAATCAGGGCCTCTGGAAGAGCAGTCAGTCCTCTAACCACTGAGCCACCTCTCCAGCCCCACAAAGTCAGTTTTTAAGGCAAATATAAGAATGCCCAGATCATAGGTGAGAGCTCAG
The DNA here is from genome assembly GCA_019843965.1 of Rhynchomys soricoides. Taxonomy (NCBI): domain Eukaryota; kingdom Metazoa; phylum Chordata; class Mammalia; order Rodentia; family Muridae; genus Rhynchomys; species Rhynchomys soricoides. The sequence continues at coordinate 1,381,965 of JADRCH010000213.1, read as the reverse complement.
AGTTGGACAAAGCTGTGCACTGCTGTGCACCCCATTCAATTTTGTATAATAGAGCCAGCAAAATCAGTCCCCTGTGTTCAGCTCACTTCTGAAACACATGTTGTGGAATTTGAATAGGTTTGGCCTCCATAGATTCACGTGTCTGAATGCTTGGCCATAGGGAGTGGCACTACTAGGCAGTGTGGCCTTGTAGAAGGAAGTGTGTCGCTGTGTGGGAGGGCATTGAGGTCTCCTATGTTCAAGCTACACCTAGTGTGGCACACAGTCTCCCTCTTTTGCCTGTAGATCAAGATGTAGAACTCTCATCTCCTTAATCAGCACCGTGTCTACCTGGATGCTGCCATGCTTCCCACCAGGATGATAACGGACTAACCCTCTGAACCTGTAAGCCAGCGTCAATGAAATGTCATCCTTTATGAGAGTTGCCATGGTCATGGTGTCTCTTCATACCCAAAGACACACATGTTCTTTTTCATCACTGCTATTTTGGAACAGAGTCTCACACTATAGCCCCATCTATCCCCTATCTCATGGAGATCCTTCTGCCCCTCTCTTCCAAATGCTGGGATTACAGACATGAGCCACCATGCCTGGTAACTACACACGTATTCCACTATCCCTCTGCTGCTTAGTGTTGGGGACAAAGAGCTGAGAGTTTCTGGGAATTGCTGAGTGTCTCCCTTTGTTTTTCTGTGGTCCTCTTGAGAGTACCTTGTGGGGGCCAGCATATATCAGAAAAAATGTGCCAGGACCCCCAGGTTGCTCACTTACTTAGCCAGGCAGGTCTGTTTTCTGCATGGGCAGCAGGTCCTGGATCCACTGGCAAGCATGGCCTCTAAGGGCTAACTGTGTCTCAGATCCTCAGTTATGGACCAGGCATTCTTACCTTGCATTCATTTAAAAATTGTGATAAATATTCATGGCAGCACATGTGCTTTTGAGCCCTTTTCAAATGCTCAGCTCAGTAACAGGAGCTCCATTGTTCATTGTTCACAACTGGTGCTCATCACTGTCTGCAGCCTGTAGATCTACATCTACCTTCCAAAGCTCCACAACAACTAAATATTAACTCTAGCCAGGCTTTGCACCACAGCCTTGTAACCTCACCTATGCAGGACTGCCCAGACTACAGAGTGAGTTCAAATCTAGCCTGGACAACTTATTGAGAACCTGCCTCAAGAAGGGGTGCGCATATAGCTCAGTGCTGCACATTTGCCTCAAGCACGAGAGCCCCAAATTTAATCCCCAGTAACTTCTCACTCCCTCTTCTCCATTTGACACAGCCATTTTTGCTGCTGTCTTAGGGTTTTTCTACTGTGAACAGACACCATGACCAAGGCAAATTCTTCTAAGGACAACATTTAATTGGGGCTGGTTTACAGGTTCAGAGGTTCAGTCCATTATCATCATGGTGGGAACATGGTGGCATCCAAGCAGGCATGGTTCAAGAGGAGCTGAGCATTCTATATCTTCATCTGAAGGCTGCTAACAGAATACTGACTTCCAGGCAGCTAGGATGAAGGTCTCAAAGCCCACACCCACAGTGACACACCTACTCCAATAAGGCTGCACCTCCTAATAGTGCCACTCCCTGGGCTGAGCATGTACAAATCATCACAGCTGTCTTTCTAGGTGATGGTTTGAATAGGAATAGCCCTCATAGACTGTTGCCCATAGGGAGTGGCACTATTAGGAGGTGTGGCCTTGTTGGAGTAGGTGTGGCCTTGTTGGAGGAAGTGTGTCACTGTGGGGATGGTCTCCTATTCTCAAGCTACACCCAGTGTGGCACACTGTCTCCTGCTGCCTGCAGATCAAGGTGCAGAACTCTCAGTTCCTTCTCCAGCGCCATGTCTACCTAGATGCTACCACGTTTCCCACAATAATAATGGACTCAACTTTGGAAACTATAAGCCTGCCCCAATTAAATGTTTTCCTTTATAAGAGTTGTCACAGTCATGGTGTCTCATGGTCACGGTGTCTCTTTACAGCAATAGAAACCCTAACAAAGGCTCTCTAGATGTGATGGCTCTCTGTGACTGACCTAAGTGACTGTCATAGTGTTGTCCCGGGTAGGTTGGCTTACTTCACAGAGCATACTGTCTTCAAGGTTTATTCAGCTGTGGCAGGTGACAGAATTTCCTTCCTTTTAAGACTGGTTAACAGGGCACTGTGTGCCTCTTTGGCACTCCTCTGCTTCTCTGCCAATGCACCCTGGGATCTGGGATTGCTTCTCCTTTGGGCTCTTGTGGATGGTGCTGCCATTGACTGTAGCTACACAAGTGTCTGTCCAAATCTTCACTTTCAATGCTTCCAGGCCTCTAACCCAAAGCGGCATTGATGGCTTGAATGCCTAGTCTAGAAGTTCTGTTTTTGGAGAAACTATCACACTATTTTCCGAAGCATGTGCACCAGATGACCTTCCCACCGACAGCACACAGGACTTTTGGCTCCTCCCTGCTCTTGCTTGCTTCTGGTTTCTGTTTGCTTTCTTGTTCAGTAATAGTCACCTTAGTGTGTGCCCAGTGGGACCACATACGTCCCTCTGTGTCTCTGAGCTCCCACATATTATGGGATACTCTAATTCATCTCTGTTGCTGTGATAAAATAGCCAAACAAGAAGCAACTTCAGGGAGAAGGGGGTTCATTTCAGTTCACAGGATGCCATTGTGTGGAAAGTCAAGGTGGAAACTTTAAATGGCTGGTCACATCACAGCCACAGTCAAGACCAGGGAAATCAATCAGGCTTCTTTGCTGGCTTGTGCACCGCTCGATATCTCCACTCTGACACAGTTCTGAAACTCTGCCTATTGAATGGTGCTGCCCACAGCAGGCTAGGTCTTCCCGCATCAATTACCTTAAGTTAAACAGTCTTCTCCCTGAATGCTACAAGTCAACCCAATGTAGACAATCCCCCATTGAGACTCTCTTCCTGAGTGACTCTACGTTGCATCAAGTTGACAATTGAAGCTAGCTGTTACGAGCATACTAGAATTCTGTTCTCAGGAAGTTATCATGAGCGCTGTTCATAAATGAGTTGCCAGGGGCAATGACTCCACCCACAGCGAGACTCCCCAGCTCACACCTGTCCCCATGCCCCTTTGCACTTCCCCAGCAAAGTACAAGTTCAGAGATGAAATTACGAACAGTAAGAGCAGAGGCTGGAACCAAGGGATGTCTAGTCGGAATGAGAGCTTGGTCAGGAGTCCAAGATGCTAAGCTGGATTCCAATAGTGAAAGGAGAAAAGTTGGAGGTGGAGTCAGGCTGGTGGGCCAGCAAAGGAGAAAACACTGTGCAAGCCAAGTTTTGCATGGGGGTTCATATAGCCCTTACTTCCTGGCTGCCCCACTGTAGCGTGTAGTTTCTACTACCCCGTTTTAAGCTCCGGGCAGACCACGCTACCAGCCCCGCCCAGGTTCCCCTGGATCCACGGATGAAAGACACACATACACATTAGCTTATTTTTAATATGGCGTTAGTTCAGTAGTCAGGCACTTGTAAGCCTCCCACGGCTAATGTGTCCTTCTCTTCACTCCCAGCTCAACACCTCTAATTCTGCCCTCAGCTCAGTTGCGTTTCTAAGTTCCTGCCTGCTACCCCAGGCCCAATCAGGAAAGCGGCCAATGGCCACACCACATGAGATCTCACATGGCCAGTGGCTCTATCTCCCTCCGAAGCGTGGTGAATATTCCTAGCCTGCCTGAGGGAAACTAGAAGTCCCGCCCCTTCTGCCCAACTATTGGATGCTAGCATCTTTATTGATCTGTCAAGAACCAATGGGGGAACAGAACCTTCAGCGTTCAGTCCAGATCAGAGCATTAGAACCACTCCCTACACCCCACCTTTACCGTATCCTCTGCTCTGACCCTGTACCCTTCTTATCAGCCGTTTCTTGATGGTGGCAGTTCAGAGCCTAGATCACTAGGAATCTTCATTGACCATCCTGTTCCCAAGCATCCCTTCTCAGAACTCTGGCAGCCTTTCTTGTCCAGATGCTGGAGCCCACTACTAACCTCTCTAATCCCCCAAGAGAGAGACTCACAGCTCTCCGGAGCACTGGGCACACAGTAAAGGACTATGAAGATGTGCTTTTAAAACATCACTATTTGTGTAAATGGTAAATTCTTTAAGTTCTCGTGATGATTCTTCCTGATCTTCATTTGGCTGTAAGTAAAGATGCTGAGAAATAAGACAATTTGACTGCCTGATTGGCAGCTTCTGGATTCTCCCTTGCTGCCTTGGGCAAAAGATGTGTTCGTCAAGAATCTAGCTGGACGGTCCTTATATCAGCACCAACCATCTGGAACCTTCCACAGACAACACGAGAAAACCATACAATGATAGCAGCTGATCACTCCAGATGCTGAAGGTGAAGCCTCAGTCAGGACAGCCTGACATTTTGCCCTCAGAAAAGATGCTACAACCATTTCCTAAGCCAGGTTGGAAGCCAGAAAGGAAGCACATCCCCTGGTGGTGGGGCTGAATTACCACTGCAACTGGTACTAAAAAGGGAAGCCTGTGATTGGTTCAAAACATGTGTCAATAATTAATCCAAACAACCCTTCTCTAGTTAAATTAGTAAACTGCCAAGGCTCATTCCAAAGGCTGGCCAGGGAGCACTTCTGTCCCAAACCAGCCCATTCCTTCCTCGTATGGTGCTTCGGGATTTGCATTTCAGGGCTGAGTGTGGCTCAGGAGCAGTATGCTTGCCTGACATGAGCAAGGCCCTGGGTTCCATCCCCAGCACCACCAGAAAGTTCTGGTTTCAGAAATACCTTGCTTGAAGTCTCCACTCTGCCATCTTCTGGATTTGTGGCCAGAGTGGGAGACACCTGCAGCCCCACCCAAACCTTTCTGTGCCCATTTGCAAATCCAGAGGTTGACTGTACCACTTTGAAGGGCCGTTGAGAAGTCCAGAGAAGATGTTAGAAGCACAGCGAGGCAATAGAATAAGTGAGTGTGTGCAGATATTTTTGAAATCGACTGAACGGATATTGTAATAGAAATCATAACTTGTTAAAAGTGATTTAAAAGAGGAAAGGGGTAGCCAGCGTGGTGGCTACGCGGGTAAAGACACTTGCCCTAACCCTGAGGGCCTAAAATTGATCCCTGAAGCCCACATAGTAGAAGGAGAGAACCAACTCCAACAAGCTGAGATCTGACCTCCACGTGCATGCACACCCTTCCCCAGAACTAAACGAATTAATGTGACTATGTGAGAAGCAGGAAGTCTGTGTGGCCCTGTACCAATTTCTTCTTGTCGGTTTTGCATAAGTGTTCATGTGTATACAGGTGTGTGTGTGTGTGTGTGTGTGTGTGTGTGTGTATGTGTGCATGTGTGCAGATGTGTGTGTACAGTTGTGTGTGTACAGAGATGTGTGTGTGTGTGTAAATGTAGAGGTATGTGTTTTTATGTGTGTACAGGTGTGTGTGTGTACAGATGGGTGTGTATAGGTATGTATGTTTATGTGAGTACAGGTGTGTGTGAGTGTGTGTGTGTGTGTGTGTAGATCAGAGGTCCACCTCAGACATCATTTCCAGTCACTATTCACATTTCACACCGTTTTTATGACAGGTCTTCTCACTGTGAGTACATCCAAGGGGATCCTCTCCAACACCAGGCACTCCCAAACCCAGCCTTTCTTCCAGGGATTCCAGGAACCAAACTCAGGTCTTAGCTGTTTCATTTTGGCTACTGAGCCATGGCCTCAGCTAATTTATGCTAATTGAAAAGAATTGAATTTGAAGTTTAAACTCATCTCCAAAGAAACACCCTATCGTCTTAAACTCCCAGAAACTGGAGGAGAGTCAAGGACCCTCCACAAACATCACCAGGTTTGTATTAGCCCAGAAATGTAAGAATCCATCAATACAGAAAAGCTGTCAATGATATTTGGCTACATTAACAGGTAACACAGCCAATAAAAATGTTCAGAATGCTTCTGGGGAAAATTATTGTAAGATATTCCAAGCTGAAGTGCAGAGAGATGCGCCACATCCACTAATGGGAGGGTTCAACACTTCTCCAGGTCTCCATAAAATTTCCCTTAAAATTGTAAGAACATATTTTGAGGAACTTGGCATGCTGATTATACAACTAATAACAGAAAAGAACCCATGAAGTACCCAAAACACACCTGGAAAATAAGTTAGGGGCTGAGCTGTCTCAGATGGCAAGGGCCGTGTGAACCACTGAATGCACGGGGGAACGAGAGCACCCTTAGAGGACTGTGGGTATCCACGCTGGAATTATCATGGTCCAGTGGAGAAGGGTGAGCTACATTTCAATGATAGGCTGTCCATATGGAAGAATAAGATAAAAATATAATCCAAAACCTTACCAAAATCCATTCCAGATGAATAGGGATTTAAACACAAAATGCAAAACTTTAAATATTTTATAGGAGAATATGGACTATTTTTATGACCTCGGTAGCAAAATATTTTTCTCCCAAAGTACTAAATGGATGCACCATAGAAGGAAGAGATCGAAAAATCTGACTGAATCATAACAAAGATGATCTTAAGTGTCCATGAGCTATGAGAAAACAAACAGGTAACCTTGAGTGGAGAAAGATATCATGCTGTGATCAATAAACAGCTATTATCCTAAATAGACCAGGGACTCTGAAAAATCAGTAGGATGGCAACAAAGAGGGGGAAATTAGACACAAACCCACATTTCACAGGTGAAACACAAAGACTTGTAATAGGTTGAAATTAGGGTTAGTTTCCTCGTGGTTAGGGAAGCTGATCTCATGAACAACACACAGATGGGCATCTCGGGGATAGGGAGATGGCTCAGTTGGGAACATACTTGATACCCTAGCATGAGGACCTGGGTTTGAGTCCCATGGCTCAGGTGTGTGTAGCAAGAGCTTTTCAATGTCAGTAGTGGGGAGACAGACACAGCCAGCTTCACCCCCCCCCCAACTTGGGGAGCTCCAGATTCAATAGGAGACCTTGTTTCAAAAAACTAGGGTAGGAAGTATTAGGGATGTGGGAAATTGACTTCTGACCTCTACAAGCATAAGTAAATGTACACACACACACACACACACACACACACACACAGAGACACGGCTGGTATTTATGTTCACTCTCCTGGCAACAGTTCTGATACCTCGAAGACTCCAATCTGGGTCCAAAGCTTACTTACACAGCTCTGCTGGGAGGGAAAGCAGGTGCAGCCATAGAGCAGAACAATTTGTAACCAACCTGTGAAGTTGAACAAACACGGTCACCACATGCCAGCAATTCCCCTTCTAGAACATTCCCCAAGAGAATCTGCTATGCAGGTGCATAGGGAATTCGTGAGAGAATGTTCAGAGTTGCCTGGTCTGAACAGCAGATAAACAAGCAAGCGTTGCCCAAAGAGCAACAGTTAGATATATTCATAGAGTCCTTGGAGGAAAGAACGGAGCTTCGGAATGTAAGAATCCCACGTGCACAGCTCCAGCAAGGAGAATGAGCCATGGCTGCGCATGTCCACATAGCATACTGAAAGGGTGCCATGTGAAAAGGAGAAACAGGGCACAAAGGACCCCACGCATGGGGGGACATTTCCACAAAAGTCATGCCAGCAAAGGAAATGGCATCTGCCTTAAATAGAGAAAGACAGAGGGACACCAAATGCAGGTGAGTGTTTCCTCTGTGAGGCCGTCCAGGGGAATGCCCCTCCACACTGTGCTAACAGCCTCATTCCACAGCATGGACTGGTTCACCAGACCTTCACAAAAAAATCCGATATAAGACACAATTTAGCCGGGCAGTGGAGGCACATGCCTTTAATCCCAGCACTTGGGAGGGAGAGACAGGCGGATTTCTGAGTTCGAGGCCAGCCTGGTCTACAGAGTAAGTTCCAGGGCTACACAGAAAAACCCTGTCTCAAAAAAAAAAAAAAAAAAAAAGACACAATTTAAAGTGATAGATGAAAGGTCTCTTGCACACAGTTGAGGTTGACAGAGACAACCTGCACTCTCTCTGGAGTCAGGCCTCGCCCTGAGTCATTGGCTCACTTTTCTCAACTAGCCTTCTGCAGCTAGATGCGCCTATTTTGAAGCTGAAGAAACTGGCTTCCAGAGAGGTTAAGCAGCTTCCCTCAGGTCACACAGGAGGAATGCAGAGACCAGCCCGGGTCTCTGTGGCTGGTGGTCCCCCTCAGCTACTGGACTCTGACTACAGTAGCCCCTGCTTCCTGCTGAGTGACACCCTAAGTTTCTGCTGTAGTAGCAGAGCCAGCCCCTTTCAACTTCTCCCAAACATAGTGCAAACACTCCTGGTGCCTTCTCCCGGGGTGGTGGTGGTGGTGGTGGTGGTGGTGGTGGTGGTGGTGGTGGGGAGGGAGGGGGTGTCAGACTGAGGGGAGGGGACTGGAGCTAAAGGAGGAAAGGGACCTGGTGCTGAAACAGAGGTGGGGATTGGGGTCTGGGGATGGGGTACAGGAAGTAACCTAGGAGTGGAGCCTGGGAAGAGAGGAGGTGCCTGAGGCTGGGGGAGAAGGAGGACTTGGGAGTGGAGTATGTGGGAGTCCCAGACCTCAGGTGAGGAGGAGTCTAGAGTTGGAGGCTAGAGCTGGCTAGTAGCAGTATAAGCTGCAGACCATGGAGAGCAAATCAGAGTCCACCTCCACGGTTCCTGGCGTCACCTGGGCCTACCCTACTGTGAAGGGAATCAGCAGGTTGGGAATGTTCTGGAAAACCTACAGTGTAAGAGAAGACAAATTAGAACAGCCTTGGAAGGCCAAGCAGTCAAACAGGCTAGGTGGCACCCAGCTGTCCTGTTGCTCAGGGTCACTCCTGGATCCCTAAGGTCATGGCCCATTCTCTCAGCCTCTCAATGGGGGGCAGCCCTGAGCTGAGGCCTCAAGAACCTATCCCTGGCAGAGACCAGCATCCTAACCCTAGCCTCCAGCACAGAGATTCACTGCAGAGACTCTGACTCCACTGCAGCCTGACCAGGGCTCAACATGCCACAGATGCTCCATGAGCTGCTTCTGGTCACTTTTGTGCCACAGGCAGGAGGCTCCTGATGTAAGAGCCACAGCCTGCATTCTGGAGTCCTTAGCCTACCATGCTCTCTTATCTCCAGGCCTTTCCATATGCTGTGCACTTGCTACTGTCCCCTCTGTCCTTATGTTTCTTCTCCGTGCTGCAAAATGTTACTCTGTGTGTTCCCCGTGGGCCCTTGCTCTTCACCTTGCCAGTGCTAATACAAGGCAGTGCAGTGCCCCGGTCAGCAGGAAGTCAGCCTTGAGAGTCAGCACCCTGCCTGTGTCCTTACCAGCAAGTCCACCATCCAGGGTGTCCTAGACGTCCTGGAGACAGGATGGAGTTGGGAGCACAGACATGAGGGTCAGGTAGGCTGTGCATGAATCAGGCTCTGCTTGTACTGGCCAGTGACCCTTTGTGTGCCTCAGTTTCCTCATGGGAGATGGATAACAGCAGCACCTACCTCTACAGGTCACCTTAAATGAATATGTGTGCATTTGCATATGAATGTACACTTTGTGGGGAGCAGGATACAAGACCAGAATACACATCAGGCAGATGCTTTACCACTGCGCTGCTGCTCCAGCCTTACACAGGCACACATTGAACCTAGGGCCCTGAAGTCTGCTGATTGCTACAGTGCAGCTGCTTGCCACTCACCAGTTTGCAGCTGAGGACAGCTTCTTCTTCCCTTTCTAGCTCCTGTACCATCAAACCCATCTAGATTCCAGACACTTATTCTAGAATGTTCCTTTATGGCTGAGATTGCTCAGGCTCACCTTCTATAGGCACACTGTGATGAAAACCTGAGATTCAGGTAGAGATTCAACCCCCTACTGTGCAGTACAAGGTCTCCCTATGAAAAGTGTAATAGGGTCTACCAGATGGCCCAGAGAGTAAAGGTGCTGGTCATACAACCCTGACAACTGACTCTTAAAAGTTGCCCTCTGACCTTGTTGATAATTTCCTTTCCCTGGGGAGGATGGAAGATGGAAACAAGTTCCTAACCTCCTCCTAGGGTCGTAATCACAAATCAAACCAGGATGCCACCACAGTCCGCCGTGGGGAACCCGTGAGTTTATTGAGGTTACTGGCAGGAGTGTGGGTGGCCGCAGATGTCATGAAGATGGCTGTTTTGTTTGGAGAATGGTTTACACACTCCACCTTCCTCCAGCTTCTGTATTCTTTCTGTCCCCTGTAGCAGAATTTTCCCCTAATTGATTAAATAATAAAGACAACAAGAAGCCAATCACTGGGCAAGCAGGAGGTGGGGCTTCCAGGTCTGGGGAGGAAGAGGGAAAAGAAGGAGGGAGGGAGCTAAGTGGACAAGATGTAGACCAGGCGCTGTTAGTTCCAGTGGCAGAATCCACCGGGATCTGTCACCGGAAGATTTCTAACATAGAATAGTTGGTGAATTTAGGATGCTAGATTCTGCACCCAGCGATTGTGTTATCTGTTAATTCTAAACTAAGATTGTCTGGTGTTTTCCATTTCACAGAAACTCATCTGAGCTCCACAGAAAGGTAACCGCAGCAGAGCATTGGATGGGTGAGAGTGCGCCCCTAACTAGCTGTGGTCAGTGGGTTTGGCAGCAGCAGCCAGTCAAGGGGAAGAGAGAGTGATTTCGGAGCTCTGGAGAGGCAGAGCCAGTGTAGGTGGAAGAGGCGCTGACAAGAGGAAACATGGTTTTAGTACAGGGCTGGGAGCAGACCAAGATCGCAGGCCTGTGCCTAGTCGGCAATAGTGGCGGGTTGTATTTTTAATATTACATTCTTCTAAATGGTCCCTGAAAGGGAGACATGGATATCTGACTTCTGTTCTAACGAAGTACCAAACCCTCACACCGTCTCATTCATCCTGTCTCCCGAACATGACTGCTGATGGATATCAGTGTTATTCCTTCTGCTACAAAGTACACATGAGAAAAAGGAAGAAAATGGAAAAATATCCAAACAGATACCAACAGCGATCAAATCTATGGTTGTAAACACAAACGATGAGAAGCATCTTCACAGACACATCATGTTCATTTATCCAGGCAACAGCTGTTACTTTCTACTCTGCCTTCTTTGACCATAGATTTTTTCCCCCCAAGTTCCCAATACCGAATGCTGTAGGGCAGCCTCAAGTACAATCAGAAAGCTAATTCAGAAGCCAGAACTTCCGCTGTGAAGCATGCAGGATCCACAGTTCTGGAGGACTCTGGGCTATAATTCTCCCCCGCAACTCTAGTAGCACCTTCTGGTTCTCTCAGGGAGGCGACACTTCTAACTCGGTGTTACATTTGTTTCTTCGAATCCTACAACCAATGCATAGGATTGGTTCTTCATCAATAGAGTCTAACCAAACACAGTGGCAATAGTGTTTATTGTTTAGGGGTTTCTAGAGCCTCCACAAGCAACAATTCCTAGAGAGGTGACCCATCCCTAGCACTGAGATTCTCAATCAACAATAACCATATAGCTTCTGGGAACATCAGTTTTTATCCTTTGGTTACTCTGTAGCATTTGCAGGTCCAAGATATCCAAGATCACCCCCTCATCACCTCAGTGGGTAACATTCATACCTTGCCCAAACAATGAAGATCCAAAGAATGCCACAGCTGTGCCTGGCATTTGTGCCTCTGTGAACTGCTTTCCCATCTTTGTTACCTCAGGTACCTCTGTGTCTCTCAAATGGGTTTCCAAATCTGCAAAGCACTTGGAGGTTAGCATTATGTCATCTATATGCCAAAACGTTTTTGCTTTGTTTGTTTTTTTACAGAGGGTAGGCAGGATGAAGACACACAACCATTGTCCACAGCAAGAGCCCTGACAGAAGCTCCTGAGAATTTATCTCTCTTGTCATGCCCGTCCAACTACTTCAGATCTTGCTAAAAAGTCCTTCCCTGGGCAGATGAGAATAATGTCACTAGGGTATAGGCCACTCCCCCTGAGCCACTTAAATGTGATTCTGGCCTGATGCCATGTGGTTTTGAGGTCTCAGAGAGGAGTAGAGCATACGGTCTGGGGAAGAATAGGGAAAAGAGGCTCCATCTATGTGTCTATGCATCTCTGAAAGCTTTCTGCATGCTTTGGGGGCATCATGCTCTGTAAGTAAAACCAAGAAGGCTCATTGGGTCCCCAGGGGTAAACTGTGATGAATTCATGCTTTGGTTTGTGGTTAGGACCTGTGAAGATGGAGAATGTTCCAGTTTCCCTCAGGAAGGATATTTTAGCAACAGGCCTCCGTATGTAGCAAGGGAAGTGTATGCCTGCACAGACACACACACACACACACACACACACACACACACACGCACATGCACACACACACGCACACTCTAAGACAAAATAAATATCCAGACTGAATCAGACCAAGCAGCTACAGATTGGGCAGAGCCGGTTGTCCAGTTGCCCTGCATTGTTAGGGGGCATAGGCAGATCAGTCACCTCAAAACCAGCTTGGTGGCCTTCTCAAGACATGCACGGATTATGAGCTGAGCTTCTAGAGAACTGAAAGACACATCTGTAAGCAGCGGCTTCATTTGTATTAGCCCCAAGGCGGGAGCCACTCAAAATGCCTGGTTCTGTTTGTTTGTTTGTTTGTTTGTTTGACTGGTTGGTTGGTTTTTGAGTTCTTTCTTGAACATTCTTAGCAAATACCTGCACAGCGATACCTTTGCATTTTCATCAACTACCATTCCATCTCTGGCCCCACCCATCCCTAGACCAATCATTGTGCTTTCCAGGGACATTTAATACTCTGATTGACCTGGTCCGAGGCTCCACCCACTCAGAAACCCAGGACTCTCTTTTCTCTCAAGAGCAATGAGAAGGGAGAGGTCTGAGTGGAGGGCCCAAAGGGGTGGTGCTGGGTGCACAAGGCTATGGTCTGTATGTGATGGATGGGGTCAGAGGAGCTGAGGTACATCCTGTTGGGACCAGTCAGCATCCCATAGACACCCAAGAGATTTTTGTCTCCATTGGGCCCAGTCAGCTGGGGATGCCTGTGGTCACTGCCCTCCTTGGACCACCTAGTTGACACCGGGCTGCAGAAGAGCTGACGCACTGCCCATGTGGAACAGCCACAAAGTGCTATACATACTCTAGTGCTCCCCACAGGTCCCACACCCTTCCTGCCTTTCTCCTGAGTAACTCACCCTACAATCTCCCCATGAAACCCCTCCTTCTAGGGAGCCTGACTTATAACACCCAAGGGTCTGGCTCATCCCTACATGGGCATGACTCTTCCACAGCTGGCATTGAGGGGGCAGCCTGGACCGCTGAAGACCCACTCAGACCCAGGCTCCTACCACTAACCTCAGCCTCCCCTCCATTCATGTCTTTAAGACTTCCTCATCCAAACCTCCTTTCTGTTCCAGATTTGATTGACAGATGCTCCAGAGAGTGGGAAAACCAGGGTCCCCCAGGGCAGCCAGTGTCTGGATGAAAATGCCATATCACTAGGCAACCAATAGATATTTCTTGAATTTGTGCAGATAGACAGAGCTAAGCTGATTAATATATTTTCCTTTTCCATGTGAGGCCTAGGTCTACAATGCCAGTGTTCTCACCCCCCTCCTGGGGAACTGGTTTTCAGGTCAGGACAAGGCTTTATCTCACAATGACAGTTCATTAATAGATTTACGAGGGGGTGAAGACGGCTTGGTCTGTCTAAAAGGCTTGTTTTGCATTTCTCTTCTTTTAATTACACAGTTATCTCCCAGACCAAAGCTCTTTGAAAAACCGAGAGAAATAGACTCCCTCCCTCCATCTGCTCCAGTTCTGAGAATGCAATTAGTGAGGGCAGGGGGCGGGGCATATGCCGGGGCTTCCTGCTCTGCTAGACCAGGATCCTCTTCTCCTGGGCTGCTGGTGGTGGGAAGCTCGGTCATCGGCCACCATGGGTGATTGGCATGGGCGGGGCTGCTCTGAGCATGGGACTCAGGTACCTGAGGATGGCACTGTACCATTTCTTGGGCACCTTCCATGTGCTAGCTGGAATGTCCTACCTGTGTCCTGTGTCCTGAGGGCCACCCTCATCCCTGAATGCCTACGAATGTGACCCCAAACATTTGTAGCCAACTCTATCATGTTATAATCTTCATTGTTACTGGTTTTAGACCCATTTTACGGACAGAGGAGCTGAGGCAGACAGCTGTGTGCAGGGCCCTGGCTAGAGACAAAGGATGGGTACAGCTGTGGAAAGTGGAGGTTCACCTAAGCCACCTGGGCTAGAATGTAATGCCAGATCTCAGAAGCTTCCATCATTTCCCCCCTCTCTCTTTGCCTGGTGGCTTGTCTGGGCCTCAACTGCCTTCACTGTGAAATGGGCCCATCCCCAACACAGGATGAGTGTACCTTAGGCTGGGATGTGTGTTGAAGAGAATGCCCATGGAAGGGAAGAGGCAGGGCTGTGTGAAGTGATGGACAACATTTGGCCTCTGGGATCATATGTGACATCACAATGAGAGTCCCTGGTACCTCCCAAACTGGGCAGTGCTGAGGGTGGTGGCAGTTGGACCAATGTTGACTGAGGAAGCTGAATCCCAGTGACTTACAGCAGGGCCTATACTTCCTGTTGAGACTAGATACTAAATATATTAAGGCTGATTTGGGGGCTGGAGGACCCAAAGAAAACTCCAGAAAATGATGCAGGTATGGTGGGAGGGGAAAAAAAAACACATCTCTGCCTTTTTTAAAAATGATAAAATCTAAAATGTCCTGAAGAACTGAAGCCTGAACTTTATACAGTCTTCGCATATCATGGAAGACTTGTCTTGGATTTCTTTCAGTCACTAAGAGAAAGGGAAAAGAGTTTCTAGCTCATGACCCATTCAAAAGCAGCCACAGGCTACAGATGAACAGCAAGCCATTGTTTGCAGACCATGGTTTATTGTTGCTTGGTTGGCTCTCAATCCCACCCCAGCCTTCCTTTGATGATCCCAAAGCAATGCCCAACTCTGTCAGTAGAGGGCGCTGAAGGGACACTACGGAAGAAGCAGTTTCACATTTCTTGCTACTGTATCTTTCTCACTTGAGGAATCTGACCACTGTGGTGCACAGAGACTGCACAGCTCTTAGTGACCTCGCGGTCCATTCAGACACTGGTGACCATTCCCCTGTACTGTGATGAGTCTGATACTTCCAGCTGTGGTAGCAGGAACATACCTCCCTCTTGCCTGTATCTGGGGAGATGTCTACTACCTAGGGTACCAGCAAACCAGTTCCATCAGGACCAGCCAGACTCTCTACCACTGTGGCTGAGCCCAGCTTTGGAGCAGGCCACTGTCAAGCTGTCTTCCTCCCTGACATGTTAAATCCTCTATTCAAATCACCACATGGGGTGTCTTTTCACTAAACTCTGACTTACAGATTATAAAATAAGACTCAGGCAGTCTGGGGACAACAGAGTCTTCATAACCAATGATCGGGATGGGCTCTGTGTGCCATGTGGCCGTGGCCATATGGCTGCATCTCCTGAGAGCTCAGTTTGTTCGACTGTGAAATGGGGAGCATCTTCCCCTCTCCTATGGGTACCTGAAACCCTAAAGTGAGCTGAGGCTAGTGCAGTACGGAATATGGGTTGAGGAGCCAGGGCCTGCTGTTGGTGTTCTGGACAGTCAACTGCATTGTCCTGTGTCCAAAGGGTTACACATATCAGTATGTAAACATCCATCAAGTTGTAGAGACTGGGAGGGATGTAGTTCAAACTATAACTTCACCTCCTCCTTCCTTCTTTCCCTGGGAGGTCTCAACCTCAGGCCCTCCAGGCTCTGGTTTCTCTCTTCAAATCTCTGGGGACCCCACAGGCTCTGGGAGCTGAGATGCTCTCTTGGCTGTGTCCAAGCATTCCCTCTGTCACCTCATCTGTGTGGTTACTACAGCAGCCGTCACGGCTTGGGCAGGGCTGAAGAACATAGGCAGGAACATAATGAGGCCACATAGTCTGATCTGTCTTCTGTTGTCACAGGTAACGTCCCCACATAAAGGCTGCAGGTCATGAGCTCAGATCTCTGGCATAGCAATGCCAGCTTCTACCAGGCTGCCTGAGACCCAACCTTGGAGCCTTTGAGAGTTCCTTTCAAGTAACATCACAGGAGATACTAGGCTAGCTAGGGATGTTCAGTGGTCCACATAACTGGAGTCCTAGAGGCATGACCCTGCAGGACAGAGGTATAGAGATAGCCACTGCCTCTTGGGTCCTGCAAGTGGAGCAGGCACACTGCTGCTGGACCCTGAGTCCTAGACTTTTTCTAGGCTTGTCTGGAAGCTTGGGAGTCTCTGCTCCTCTCCTATGAGATTAGAGAGCCCCCTGCAGCTCCCAGGACCCCAGCCTGGGTCCAGATGAGCCCAGGTCAGACAGGGTATTCTCAAAAGGTTGCTGAAATGAACAAAAGAGATGGCTTGTCCTACCTCCATGGTCTATAAACCCCAGACTCTGGCTTTTTTCACAGCAGTGACTGACTCCAGGACCCCAGCCCAGGAGCTGCTGAGGCAGAACTGCGGTTTGAGGGATCATGGAGATGTCCTAGAGGATCCCACAAGGGACCTGTTTCCAACATCCCAGCCACCTTCCCTGCCTGACCCTGGGAAATCAACTTCCTTCCCACAGAGCAGAACCTGACCTGCAGACCAACCCTCCTCTGAGCCCCGGAGATGTAGAGGGTCAGACTGTGGGCATGGGAAGCCCCATGGAGAAGCAGGCTCCTTCTTGGGAAGAACAGACAGACAAGGAAGGAGGGGCTGCTGCTCTTTACTCCTGCTGCTTCTTGTCTGAGCAAAATGCACCGGGAAATTTCCATCCGCATCCAGACTGTGCTCGCCTTCCTTACCGTAATTAATATCCCAGGGAAAAGAAACGCTCAGCTGGGCTCCCAACTGCCAAAGCCTTGGCCTCGTGGGCTCTGTCTCTGGGGATTCAGGCTCCATTTCACCACTCTGAGGAGTGGGCACAGGCATCCCTGGGGATGGATTAACCTCACTTAGCTCAGCAAACAACAGTGCTGAGGAGCCCCACAGGCAGAAATAGTGATGTGCAGGGAAGGGAAGCTTAGGGTGGTACAGCCCTGTCAACAGAGGGTGTGCATGGGGGAGGGGAGAGGTTATGGGTGGATGAATCCCAAAGGTAGTTAAGAAACAGATGTCTGTGCCAAGGTCTTCCTGAGAGAAGATCTAGCCATGCTCTAAGGGCAGCCAGGGTCCGGTGGAGGTGGAGAATGAGAGGGGTTTCTGAGATGGCTGAGTCACTCCTTGAAGGAAGAAACTGGAATAAACTAGGTGAAGTCAGGACGGGAAACATGGAATCCAGGAACACAATCCTACATGGTCCAAGACCAGCAGCCTAGTTTACTCCTCAGACACTGAGACCGAGGGAGGTGTGGACCTTCCTTTCCTGAACTGTCTGTGCCTCCTATACTTAACATCCCAGAATCCCAGCTTATTTTTTTAGAGTCAAACATTCCTTGATAGAATTTTGAATCTCAGCCCCTGAGCATCTTGATTGTGCTTCTTGGAACAATAGGGCCACAGGTACCTTGAGAACCTGGCAGGGGGACAGGAGATAAAGAAGACACATGCCTGGAGCCTCTGTCACTATAGCCTGTGGCACATAGCCCCCTCCTCGCTGTCCTGCGAATAGTAATCAGGATTCTTTCAAAAACAGGCGGTCAGCACCATTCTGGGCTACCTGTCTTGTTGGACAGCTAGGGCAGCTAATGCCAAGTCTATAACGACCTCGTTTGACTGCCCACACTTGTACTGTGGTCCCTTATCAATGAGGGGCTGACAAGGTAAAGACAGAACTCCAAGCCAGGATAAGCATGGCCAGGCATAGCTTGACCTGCTAAGTGTCGTGAATTTCCTAGGGGCAGAGTCAGGACATAGTAAAGCAACAGGCCACTGGCTTCCCTGGACCCCCTTTATTCATCAAAATGGAGAGAAGCGTCCTGTCTGATGCTCTCCTGGAGGGGGAGCAGGTCAAGGAGATGGAGGGTGGACAGAAGAAAAGATCCCATGTCATAAAGCCAGACAGGAAGAAATGATACTTCCTGAGGCCTCAGTTGCAGGGTACATCCAATCACAGGACAGTCTATGGGGAACTAGCACAGCATACATCCAATCACAGCCCACTCTGGGAGGAACTAGCATAAGTTACATCCAATCACAGCACAGTCTGCGGGGAACTAGACTAGGGTACATCCAATCACAGCACAGTCTGGGAGGAGTTGGCACAACAAAATAAGCAGTGGAGGAAGCAGGTGTAAGTATAGGTGCCTCAACCCTCAGAAACACAAACGAGAAGATCCACGCCGGGCGTCTGTCCTGTCTGGAGTTCACCGCTTCTGCTCCTTGCTTCTTACTGCCTATCCCTGAAGGGACTGCTCTGCACTACCCAGGGCTGACGGGGACGGGCTACTGCAGCGCTATAGGTTGCCTGTCGACTACTGGGTGGGTTGACGGCCACCTAGAATGAGTCCCTTCAGTTGGCAGACCTGAACCCCATGTACCTCTCTTCCTCTCACCCCTTCCTGACACCTTGTCATCCCCATGAAGAGGCCCACATGACTGGTCCCATGGTGCCCCACCCTCATTCTTCCTATGGCCCATTTTCTTGTTTCTTTTCCTGGCAACCGCACCTCCATCCTGCCAACCTTGCCCGATGGGGTCTATGTTAGTACACAGACTCCTCTCAACGTTTCCAACACTGCAGCTCCCACAAAACAAATCCACAGTTGTGACAATTTCTTGTTTTCCAGGGAAGAGTCCCAGTGCTGTTCTTATCTCTTCAGCTCTGTAACAAAGGAAGTAAATCCTAATTAATAGGAGACAGAGACATTCTGAAGCCGTTTTCCTGGTCTCATACATCACGTGATCTGCAAGGAAGTATGAGAGAGAAAGAAGAAAGATGAAAGAAAGCTGCTGTGTAGCTGGCGGATGGTGGTGGGGGGCAGCCTTTGAGGACCACAGCCAGCCAAACCTCAGGTCATCCCTGGCCTAAGACATCATCAGAGTGAGCAGCAGTGTTCATGTCTGCATCTCTGCTACACTGACACTATCTCCCTTCTGTGTAGTAGGAGCAAGTTGATTTGTTCACAGGAAATAGAATGTTCTCGTGTCCTGGGTAGGAGGTGGCTGCTCAGTCCCCACACAGGTGCTGGCATGGAAACTCCAGTAGCCCCAGGGATGCTGGCAAGATGATGGCTACCAAGGCTGGAAGACTCCCTGCCTTTGTGATCATAAGTAGATTCTGGCTTAGTGTTGGACTGCTCTGAGCCTTGTGGCCTTCCCACCCTTGGGACACCTTGAGCTAGGGGCTGTTGTCTCAGCCTCAGTTCCTTCATCTTAGGAAGGCCATTTACAGATTTCACCAAACGGGAGGGATGCCAGGGTTCGCTGGGACTCAGATCCTGGTACTTCAGTTCTGCAAATGTGGATAACAGTCCTCTGGCTTGGTACACCCAAGTCCTGGCCCTCTGGTTTTGTGGACCCATGTCTTGGCTCCCTGGAGCTTCTGCTGCTGCCACTGCTGCTGATCCTCTCCCTCCCATCCACTCTTGATCATTCTTCCTCCTCTCCCCTCCTCCTCTTCCTCCTCTTCTTCCTCCTCTTCCTCCTTCTCTCTCTCCCCCCAGCTACCTTGTTTTAAGCCCTGGAGCAGGTTAGTGTTTCTGTCTCTGAACATGGAATAGATGATTGGGCAAATTGATTTATGGCAAATTGGTCATTTGGTGAATTGACCGTTAGCTCAATTGATTTCTAGCAAATCGCTGTAGAATCTCCACAGGGGCTGTTTAAAGATTCAGCGAGGTCATGCATGATACATTGAGCATCAAGCTGGCACCAGCTGCCACTCACTAGGTACTTCTGAATTATTGCTAGTGCTGCCCGAGCACTGGCACCTATGGACGGGCAGGGAGGCCCTGCCACTGCAGGAGGGGCCTTTGGGCACTGAGCTGAGCACTGGACCCAGTAGGAATTTCTTTCTGTTTGGGAATAAGTCAGTGCAGGATCACCAAGAAAGCCAATCATGGGCTTCAGAGAAAAGCTTGGAGACCCAGAGCTGGACCAGGTCCCTTGCCCTTCACCTTGGCTCCAGCGCTGTCCCTTCAGCACTAGCCCAGGAAGGGCACAGAACCAGTTTGCCTTCCTTGTTGGTGTTGTCTTGGGGATGAGGGCACTGACTGGGGGTGAGCAGTGCCTCCTTTACTTGTAAGAGAAAGGTGTATGTGTGTATGTGGGGGGGGGAGAGCAGGGAAGGATGGAGAGAGGGGAGGGAGGTAGAGAGAAGGGAAGGTCCTTTAGAGAAACCATCTCCATAGTGAGGCAGTCCCACACTGGCTGTACTCTGGTGCTGACGCTGATTGCTGCACCTTGAGTCCATCGCTGTCTCCACCCCTTGCCTGAGCCCCTACCATAGAAAATCTTTGAATGTGATAGTGATGGATGCCACAGAGTAGAGGCACAGTGTGTGTGTGTGTGTGTGTGTGTGTGTGTGTGTGTGTGTGTGTATCACTCTCACCTGCTGGGGTCTACAAGTATGGAGCATATTACCTTTCTAGGGTTCTTTATGAGCTTCCCAGCTAAAGCATGGTCCCTTCTGCCAAGTGGGACAGCAGATGACTCACAGGACATAACTATTTCTTAGAATCCTCAGTTTCTCTCTCAGTATCCATTATTGTGCCTGCTGGACTCTGGCAGAGCCGGTGACAAAGTGACTGGAAGTCAGTGTCTCCACACCCTTCACTCTGGCTTTTATCCACCTGATTGCATGTGGCTGGAGCCCTGGAGGCCACTCAGCTGGAGAAATGTCAAAACTGTATTAAATTATTGGACATGAATGAACAGTAAGAGAACACTTGTCACCTGCCGGCTGCCAGGTCTCTGAGGCTCCCTCACAGTGGTGGAGATCAGTCTCCTGACCTGTCAGGGGTCTGAGCCATCACCTGCTCTCACTGTCCTGATCCTTCACCACACCTGGGCAACTGGAGCTGGAGGAGGCTGGATGCCATAGTTTGTCCCAGGCAATGGTTACACACCAGCCCCATTAGTCCTACCAAGATGGAGGGAGTACAGTGCCCACAGAATGGTTCACTTGAAGGCAGCTCGTAGCTGGAGTCTTCTCTCCTTCTTTCACTTTTAGGGCTATCATTAGTAGCAGTGTTGGGGTGTGGCTGAGATCTGATAAGCCTCTCTGTTTTAAATGTGCAGTTTGATGAGGTGTGAGACAAACATGTGTAGCTATGAGACCATCCCCACACCAAGACCAGAAACATATCCATTGTCCCAAATCTTCCTTGCTCCCGGCAGCAATCCCAGCCCCCACTCCACCCACTGACCCTCTGTCCATCTCTCTGCTGCCACAAGAGATCAGATTTCATTTTCTGGGACTCTATATAAAGGGAATCCCACAGTGTGTGCTCCTGTCTGGCTTCTTTCACATCCTATAAGCATCTTAAATTTAGCTGTGTTGTGGGTAGCAGCAGTGTGGGTTTGCATTCTTTTACATTTATTTAGTGTGTGGTGCAGGCTTATGCCTCTGTATGTTTGTACCACATGAGTGGGTTCTCTCTCATACCGTGTGGGTCCTGGGGACCAGTCAGCCTTGGTCGCAAGCCTTTCTATGTGCCAGAGCACGGTGGAAGCCCAGAGCATGTGTGGTGTGTGTATGTATGTGGACACCGTTTGACAAGTCCTGAGTGTGGAGGAAAGGGGACAACTTGGGGTCATTGACCCTGCCCTTTCTCCATGTGACTCCTAGAGATTGAATTTGTGCTGTCAGGCCTGGTGGCAAAACTGCTGAGCTATCTCAAGGCCAAGGGTGTTACTGAATTTTACCATGGAATGATGCTCCATTGAACAGAAACACAACAACCTGGCTCTCCATTCACACCTCTGAGGACATTTAAGTCATGTTCAGCCCGGCTGTTACAAATGAAATGGCCGTGAGGCTTTACATACAACCATTTGCACATGCGTGCTTTAAATGAACTTTATACGAATTTATAACAAATAGACCCGGTCAAAGGTGGGTGCCTAGAGTTTAAGAAGTTATCATATTGTCCTCTGGAGCGGTCCATGATGGGGCGCCTGCGTGTAAGTCTCTGTTCTCCGTCCTCCCCAGGAACCTTCATTGTGACACACACTTCCCTGAGGTCTGGGGACACTGATCCACGTTGGCTGCTTACTTTCCAATCTGTCTTTTTTTATTCTTGCTAAAGTTTCTGTTTAAATCTTTAATTAAACTGATTTTTTGTTGTTATTAATGTTCAGAGCTGTTATCTATTGTGTGCGTGTGTCCCTTATTAAATGTCTGATTTGCAAACGTTTCCTCTCCCTCTGGCTTCTCTCACTGTTCCTTGAAGAGAGGTTTTCTGTTTTGACGAAGTCGAGCTTATTGCTATTCCCCCTTCTCCATATGCTTTTGGTTTACGACTATGGAGTCTTCGCCTAGCTCAAAGTCAAAAATAGATTCTCCCATGCTTTCTTTTACAAAAATTTGACTCATTTTTATAAGTTCTACAACCTTTAGGTTCTAAATTTAATCTTTTATGATTTTTATATTATTGGTGGGACAGAGAGATAGCTATGTTTGACGTGACATCCAGTTGCTTTGGCAAAGATGTGGGCGATTCCGAGTCTTTCTGAATCTCTTTATACCTTTGTCAAAACAAATATTCTGTGTCTGTGCATCTCTGTGTGTGTTTCTGTGTCTCTGTGTGTGTCTGTGTCTCTCTGTGTGTGTATGTGTATCTGTGTTTGTCTGTGTCTCTCTGTGTGTATATGTCTGTCTATGTCTATGTGTCTATGTGTCTGTGTGTCTGTGTCTCTGTATATGTGTGCGGTGTATGTGTCTCTGTGTGTGTCTGTTTCTGTGTCTGTATGTGTGTGTGTGTATCTCTGTGTCTGTCTCTGTGTCTCTATGTGTGTGTCTGTGTGTCTCTGTGTATGTCTGTCTCTGTGTGTGTGTCTATGTGTATATGTGTTTATCTGCCTGTCTCTGTGTTCATCTGTCTATGTCTCTGTGTCTATCTTTGTGTGTGTGTCTGTGTCTGTATCAATGTGTGTGTCTGTGTGAGTCTCTGTGTGTGTTTGTCTGTGTGTGTGTCTGTGTATCTGTGTTTGTCTCTGTCTCTATGTGTGTATTGTGTCTGTGTCCATCTGTCTATGTCTCTCAGTATGTGTGTGTGTGTCTCTGTATGTGTATGTCTCTGTATATGTGTGTCTCTGTGTGTGTGTCTGTGTGTCCGTGTCTACTTCAAGGCTCTCTGACCCTGCCGGATCAGTTCTCCCCTCTTCCCAACCCCACATCATCACACTTACCGATGCTGTATGGAGTACCCTTCCATCTATACAGCATCTAGACATTTCTTCCCGTTTGTCCACTCGAGGTT
Source organism: Rhynchomys soricoides (assembly GCA_019843965.1). Lineage (NCBI taxonomy): Eukaryota > Metazoa > Chordata > Mammalia > Rodentia > Muridae > Rhynchomys > Rhynchomys soricoides. The sequence goes on along the minus strand of JADRCH010000213.1, from coordinate 1,358,603 downwards.
CTCTGCATTTTCACATGGCTTCTAGAAACAACTGATCAAATTCAACGCCTGCTAGCATTTTGCTTGTGATTGCATTTCATCTGACGGTTAGGGGAAGGCTGCCGGGCTCACAGTTTGGAAATAAGATGTTTATCTAGTTAGGTCCCCGTGTCCTTGGGTCTTCCAAACCACACTCCGTATGTTTAGAGTCCAGGCTTAGCACAGCCTTTGTCCAGTTTATCCTTGCATATGCAAATTCTATGCCAGCATCCGTGTTACTTTAAATCTTCATTTCTGGGTTGTATTGCTTGCTACTCAGTATTGATCTTACACCTCAAAGCCAGTCACTTTTTCTGTAGAGTCTATTAGGTTTTCTACACAGGCAACCTTGACATTGATGTACATTATTTTTCCCTTTCTGGTATGGTTGCCTTTATTTTTTTTTCTTGCCTCTGTGTTTTAGTTGGGACCTCTGGGGTGTGCATGAACAGCCACTGCAAAAGCAGACATCTATCTTTATTTTTACGTCTTTATTTTTGTATCAAGAATGTGGTTAGCTGTGGCTGCCTCATACATACTTGCTTTGCAGCTGAGCAGGAAAGCTTCTAGCATGCTGATAATGAATTCATATTAGATTTTATTTAAATAATTGGCACCTATTTTGATGATCAGGCTGTTTTCCTTTTCCAGCTCCTTAATATGGCGAATTACACTAATTGATTTTCAAATGTTGAAACTCATCTTGTGTTGCTGGGATAAACCCAGCTTGCTCATGATGTGCTCTTTGGAAGGAGGTTGTTAAATGCCCATTATGAATCTCCTGCCTCTATAACCATGAGGGATATGTCTTGTTTTTTTTTCTTCTTGTCACGTGTGTCTGACCTGGTGTGTGGGGTGAGGGGTGGGCACAGACTTCAGTTCTCTATATACCATTTCCTTGAATGTTAACGACATTCTTAAGTGAATCTTTTGGGACAGGAGACTCTGTGTGTGTGTGGGGGGGGTGTTGGTAGGTGTGGCTGGGTGTGAGTGCATGGGGCTCATTAGAAATTATCATTGATATATTTTTTAAATGCAAGAGCAGTCTGGTCTACATGGTGAGTTCCAGGACAGCCCAGGCTCCACAGAGAGACGCTGTTTCAACAAACACTGCAATGTCTCTTGTGCTTGATAGTTTGTCTATTTAGGGGTTTCTCCTGTTTCGCCTGAGTGCCCCACTTGCTGGCATAAAGTCCATGGCTGCCTCCTGCCTGTGTATTTCAACTCCGAGTGCTGCTGGGCGTCTCCACCTGACTCTACTCATTTTTAACCTTTATCTTTCAATCTTATTCTTAAACCATCTGCATAGAGCTATATCAACTTCATTAACTTTCTTAAGAAACTAACTTTGGCTCTTTTGATCTCCTTATTGGCTTTCTGATTTCTACTTTATGGACTTCAGCTTTTCCTTTGGTTTTTCCATTCTTTTACCAACTTTCCATCGGATTGGTCAATTTTCTTCTAATGCCTTTTTTAAAAGGTTTATTTATTTCTTTATTAATTTATTTACTTGTGTTTCTCCGCATCTATGTGTGCTGTGTGTGTCTATGTGTGTATTTGTGTGTGTTGTATGAATTTGAGTGTATCATGTATAAGTGTGTGGGTGGTGTGTGTGTATGTCTACGTGCATGTGTATTTGGGTGGATGTGTGTGTATGTGATGTGTGTGTATGTAGTGTATGTGTGTAGTGTGTATATGTGGTATTATGTGTGGTGTGTGTGGTGTGGTGTGTGTATATATGTGTGTGAGTGTGTATATGTGTGTGTGTGTGTATGTGTGTGTGAACATGTGTGTATGTGTGAGAGTTCACGGTGTGGGGGTGTGCTGGGGCATCCTCTGTGTTCCTCTATTGCTCTCTACCTATCCCTTTGAGATGGGATCTCTTCCTGAACCTGAGGCTTGAAACCAGTAAGCCTCAGAATTCCTCCAGTCTCCAACTACCTCCCCCAAAGCTGAGGCTATAGACAAGCACAGAACACCTGCCTTGTTAAGTGGGTGCAGGGCTCTGAACCCAAGTCTTCCTGATTGCACAGTCTGTGCTCACAATGGTTAAGACATCTCTCCAGCCCCTCCCCTAATTCCTTAATATGAGAATGTCAACCTTTGGATTTAAAATATCCCCCAAATGCCCACAGGAAGAAGGCAGTCACCAGTTATCAACCTGGGGCTCTATTAGAAGATATTGGGTCCTTTAAGAAGAGCCCATGAGAGGAAGCAGGGTCATTGGAGGCTCGCCTGGGAGGGCTACTGGGCTCTTGTCCCTTCCTGTCTTTCCTTTCGATTCTTGGCTATTGTGAGGGGAAACAAGCTCCCTCTGCCACACACTCTTTTCATGATTGTTGCCATCAAGAGCCCAAAACACTGGGTCCAGAGACCCTACATGGAAAACTCTGGAACAGTGAGCCAAGTACCCCTTTTCATCTTTAAGCTGTTTGCCTCTGGTATTATCTCACAGCCTCAGAAAGCTACTGAAGCTGCTCACTTGAACTCTTCCTTGTTTTAAAAACTTAGCTGTTTAACATTTGGAGTTTTCCCCAATTAGTAGCATCTTGCAAATTTTGATATTGTTTCCTTGATTGGTCATTCAGAATACTATAAAATATTGATTCCTTCCTTGACCCATGGGTTATTTACAACTATCTTATTTAACTTCTATCTCCAAACTTTCGAAGGTATTTTTCTGTTATTGAGTTTTACTACTACTGAGGTCAGAGGATAGAATTTGTATGTCATGAATCGTTTACAGCTATTGAGCCTGGGGTCTGGTTAATACCAGAAACTATTCCATATTCACTGAAATGCATTTGCCAGTTTGGAATGCAATGTCAGTTCAGGTCAAGTTCATAAATGCTCAAGTCTTCTAAATACGTAGTGACTTCCCATGCCAGTTCATCAATAACAAAAGGGGGCATTGGAGTGCCTTGTTAAAATTCTGCATTGGTCTGTCTTCAGTGTAGGACTTCTGGATCATGAACCACAAGTATGCTTATTTAACTTTCTATAGACCTGGCAGCCCCTCACTCACAGCAGCTGTACTGTTTTGCCTCACTAATAGCAGTGAGCAGAAATCCTACATGACCTGCTTCTTTGCAAACCTTGGTATTTGCAACCATTCTAACAGCTGTGTGCTGGCACCTCATTGGGTATTTTAAAGGCAAGTTTGTTTGTTTGTTTGTTTGTTTATTTATTTATTTATTTAGAGACAAGGCCTCCAGCTTAGGCTGGTCTTGCACCTGATTGGTAGCCAAGGAAAAGATGGCCTTGAACTACTGATGCTTCTGTCTCTACCTTCCACTTTCCATGAGCTGGGATTACAGGCATGCATCAGCTTGCCTAGTTTTATGTGGTGCTGAGGATGGAACCCAGAACTTCATTCATGGTAAGCAAGAGCTATGCCCACTCCACCATATCTCCAATCTTCTACATGGCTTTGTACACATGCTTGTGTGTGTGTGTGTGTGTGTGTGTGTGTGCGCGCGCGCATATTAGCCTGCAGGTATGCATCTGGAGACCTAAAGTTGGCATCTGGTGTCTTCCTCAATCACTCTCCACCTTGTATGTCAAGGCAAGGCCTCTTGCTGATCCTGGAGCTCCATTGGGGGCTGTTTCTAGCTTGTTGGGAGATCACCTGTCTTTTGGTCTTGGAATCACTGGAGAGTCATCATGTATACTCAGCCTCTGTGTAGTTCTTGAGGATTTGAACTCTGGTTCTTCCAGTCATGCAGCATGTGCATTATCTGTTGAGCACTCCCCCAGCTCTGGTTTTGGTTGCATGTCTCTAGTGGCCAGTCATGCTGGACCTCCCTCCAAAAGCACCTGTCATCTGTGGAAGTTCTTTTGTAAAATAGCTCTCTTACCCTCACCCATCAAATCCAGAGTTATTGATATGGACAAAGTCCAGTTTATTAAGTTTTTCTTTGACAGATTTGACTTTTTTTGTTTTTTTGTTTGTTTGTTTGTTTGTTTGTCGAGACAGGGTTTCTTTGGGCAGCCCTGGCTGTCCTGGAACTCACTCTGTAGACCAGGGTGGCCTCAAACTCAGAAATCCACCTGCCTCTGCCTCCCGAGTGCTGGGATTAAAGGCGTGTACCACCACTGCCCGGCAGATTTTGACATTTTGTTTCCAGCCTATTTTTGCCTATCTCTAGATCATGCTGTTCTCAGAAAATCTTAAAAACCAATGTAAGAATAAAAGCAAAGATGACTGCTCAGCGGATGGTCATGTGATGTCATGAATGATGTCACACCACCTCCAGTCTCAGACACTATGAGTTTCAAAGTCTGAAAATAGCCATAGATTTGTGAGGAAAACACAAACAGGAATCCAGGGGACTTGAGCAACTATTCAGTGTTAATGCTTTTGTCAAAGTCCTGGGTTCAATTCTCAGCACCCATAACCGATTACTTGTTCTAGGGAATCTGATGCCCTCTTCTGGGCATCCTTGGGTATTGCATGTGTGTAGTACACATGAGGGCCAGGCCTCTCTCACATTCACATAAAGAAAGCAGGACACACCAAATGCACTTCTCAGTTTTAAGACACATTTAACCCTTCTCCCCCCCCCCCCCTTTTTGAGGTAGGGTCTCACTGTTTATCTCTAGCTGGCTTGGAACTTTCTCTGTAGACCAGGCTGGCTCTGAACTCTCAGAGATCCGTCTGCCTTTGCTTCCCAAGGTCTGGGACTATTGGCATGTGCAACCAAGCCCAGCTCATTCACTCAATTCTTTAAAAACAGATTATATTGTTTAGGGAAATTTTTTTTCATGTATAACAGAACTGAGCAGAAGGCACAGAATTCTCTGAACTTCCTGTCCCCACAGGAAAGCAGCCTTCCAGATTACCATCCCCCACCTTAGTGACCTGTTCCCGGCATGCAGCCAGCACAGCACCAGCTCCACCTCCCAGAGCCCAGAGCCAGCATTCCTGCTCCCTCTGGGAGTCCCATAGGTGATGTGTCTGACAAATATGTAAGGACTTGTGTCCACCTTGGCCACTTTGTTTCTTGAAAATAGATGATGCTGTCTGGGGAGAGGGGAGGGGCGGGAGCCAAGCATCTGCTTCCCACCCTCCGAAGCCAGTCATGCTGCCATGAATGTCAGGAGAGGGACACTAATGAGTGCAGGACAGAGGGCTCTCTCAGGGGCCCGGACTTTTGAGTGGGACAGAAAATTCCAGAAGAGCAGTTGAAGGCACCAGTTTCATTGCTCCCCTATTCTCTGCCCCCTTTATAGGGCCCTGGTTCATCATCTTCCCTTCCACATGAGATTCCCTGGAGAGTGCTCTAGGCTGGAAATCTCACCCCTTTGGTGATGTCTCTGTGCTGAGTCCGTGTGGCTTTCTCTTGTTCTTCAGCCATCTTATCCTGCATGAGTCTCTGAAGCTGCTAAGGTGGTTCAACAGGTAACACCTAAAGGCTCTTGTGCAGCAAGCCTGCTGCCCTGGGCTTGAAACCCACAAAAAGGTGGAAAGAGAGAGCTGACTCCCCAAGGCTGTCTTCCATCGTGACATGAACTACATGAGGCGGTTCACATGCCTCACCTCCCACGTCACAAGAACGCACACACAGGTGATCTTACACACACTTCAACTAAGAAACAAAAAGACCCTCTTGCTCATGTATCACTCTCCCAGGACTTCACCCCTGGAGAATGAAGCTCAGAGAGGCACAGAGCTACTGTGAGTCACACAGTCTATTGGAGCAAGTTCAGGACCACATCTTGGACTGCATGCTAAGTCTCTGACTATTCCAGCTAAGGCAGGGTACCCTTGGCTTTAGGTACCTTGCATCAGTGCTGGGTGAGCCTCGGTGCCAAGAGGCCTCTTTTGTCTCTAATCTGGCCTGTGCTTCTCTCTCGTCCACGATTCCAATTTCATGAGCATTTTTTGTCTGTGTTTTTAATTCTCTTGTTTTTCATTATGCTTTCTCTCTGGGTAATCTGAGGCTTGCAGGCAGCTAAGTACGACGTGTACATTAAAATGAAATGCAATAAAAAATAATTGAACATATTTCTTTCATGTCTGAGTGGTGAATTAATCTCCCTGGCACATCCTGCTTCCTCTTTGTTCCTTCTGCATTTTGTCTGAAACTTTGTTCCCTTCCCCCAAATCTCTGGGATCTGCATAGACACCCTCTCCCCGGCCTCTGCACATTGGAGACACATACACATTCCTGACTCTGCAGCCTGTGTCCCTTGGTGGATAACCTCCCAAGGCTTAGAAGAGACTGTCGGTGTCCACACTCCCAGTACGGGAGAGCACCAATTGACGTGAGGGAGTCGGGTGGCATCTGTCAGAGACAAACAAGATATAGTAGAACAGCTAAGGAGTCTTTTATTCTGCAGTGGATTCTTCAGGAAGAAAATGGGGATGGGACAGCCTGTATGGATTGTCCCGAGATCAGGAGGAGCATACAGGTGTACATCTGCTGCTACAGCTTGAGATCAGAATCTACATGTGAAAGGTGAAGGAGCAGCCAGACCACCACCTGTCCTTAGTGTTGACTGCTAAGTGTCCTGGCAGTGTGGAGTCTGGGCTGATGGCCAAGCCCAGAGGTGATAGAGAGCCTCATTCTGAATCTCTGCTTCCTCCCACCTCCTGCTGGGATCATGTGATTCATCCGTATTAGACCCACCAGTGGCACAGAGGTCCCCTAGGGGGTCTGTCTTACCGGGAGGTAGTGAAGGAGACATGGTCGAACAGTGTTCACACTGTTCTATAGCACAGTGGTTTGGCTCATCTTTGAAGTGAGCTCATGGCTCTCCCTTTGCCTAGCCATGGGCAACATGTGCTGGGTCAGGAGTTCGTGTCTGTCAGTCCTTCCAGAAAGGCAGAGCCCCTGCTGTACATACTCACACGATTTCCTTTCATTCTTGTTTTACAACTGGGAAATGGAGGCTCAAGGAGCTGACCCCAGGCCCACTGAAGGCAAGTTATTATCAAATGTGATTTCCATGCTCTGTCCCCCAGCAGGGCCCTGGGTGGGGCTGGATCAGGATCAGGCAGGTGCCCAGGGAACCTGTCCCCACCCCAAAGATTATCATCTGCATCCAAGCTGGTATCTGAGCTGGTCTCTCAACTCTATCCCCTGTCTTTCTGTCTCCAGGATCCCAGGAACCTGCCTGTGACATGGGAAGCTCTCTCTTCCTCCTCAGAACATGAATGCATTCGTTCTGTGTCATCAGAAGTGGGACATCCACAGTGGCTAGGCTGGTGTCCATGTCCTGCTGGTGTTTCTTTAAGAAGCAGCACCAAATTATGCAGAACAAAAGCATATGCTAATGATGGGTAATTATTCTGAGTATTCACAGATGGGTCACACTGTGTAAAACCCACTTCCCACAGTCCACTCCTACAGGCACACCAAGTTCCGTAGCTGCATGGAGCCTCCTTGTTCTCATTGTAGTAGAAGCACTGAAACAGGACATTCCTGAGGGCCTCAGCTGCTGTGGTTGCTACCCCACACAGACCTGTTTCCATTGCTGCCCTGCCCAGCTTGCCTGGCCATTTCAGCTTCCTGGAGAAGCAGTTGAGTCCCCTGGGAAGGATAGGGGAAACCATGGTGAACAATATTCCCACTCTGTGAACAAGGAAGCTACAGTCCATTGGTCCATTAGTCACCCTACTGGTCACCTGAGTGTCACTCTGTAAAGCCGTACACAGCCAGTCAATAGTCTATCACTAAGGGAAAATTTAAGGCAGGAGGAACCAGGAGGCAGGAACTGAAGCAGAGGCCATGGAGGAGTGCTGATTACTGGCTTGCTCCCTATGGCTTGCTCAGCCTGCTTTCTTATTGCACCTGAGACTACTAGGCCAGATCACAGTGAGCTGGGCCCTCCCACATCAATCAAGAAAATGCGCCATAGGGTTTCCCATGGGCCAGTTTGATGGGGTCACTTTCTTAGCTGAAGTCCCCCTCTTCTCAAATGGCTTTGGTTTGGGTCAAGTTGACATAAAACTAGTCATCACAGGCCTGTAAATGCTGGGCAGTGAAGGACACCAGCAACCTTTCAGAGGGCAGGGAAGGAAGTGGCAGAAAGGGGCACAAGGAAGACCAGGAAAGACCTTCCAGACCAGATGACTACTGTGATTTAAGTTACCCCAGCATTGCGTTAGAAACCCAATCCCACACTCCAGGTATTAGGAGGTGGGGTCAAGTGGGTGGGGCTAAGTCAGGAGACTCCACCTTCACAAGTGGAGTCAGGCAGGTTCTAAGGGGCTGCTCATGTATCCTGACCATAGGATGCCCTCTGCCCAGTCATGATGCATCAAGAAGTCCTTCTCAAACCCAGCCCTTGGACTTAATGGCCTTCAGAACCCCAAGTCCCACATGCTGCTATTGCTTGTTGTTTGCCTGCTCTGACCTTCTGTGTTGCTGCAGAGGATGAAGAGGTATCGAGGAAGGTCAACCAAGGGAGGGGAGGGCAGACCCAGGCTGGAACTTGGCCACATCATCACTTCCTTGCAGACTTGCTGGCTGGAAGTTGGACAGAATAGCATAGAAACAGAATAGCGTGGAAACATAGTAGTGACAGACAGCATAGGGACAGAACACTGATCTCTGCAGAGCTTCCCACACTGAGCTTTGGCCATCTCATCACCAATCCAATCCCATGTCTCTGGAGGCAACATGCTGGAGAAACTGAGTCACAGGGATCCCAGTGCGTATATTCAGGGCCAAAGCAGCCACCACTATCCCTGAAGCTCCTCACGGTTGATCCTCATTCATTTGCCTGTCCATTTAGCAGTATTTACTATGTGTTGACTCTGAGGCTGGCCAGGGTGTAGGCTGGAGGTACAGCTGGGATAAAACTGGTGAGGTTTGCTGGTTTTACAGTCAGCCCTCTGAGATACCATAGCTGTGTCTGCCTGCCCTGGATTTGTCCCTTAGAGGTCCTATGCTGAGTGGTGTGTGTGTGTGTGTGTGTGTGTGTGTGTGTGTGTAGATAGATAGATAGATAGATAGATAGATAACTGGCCTACTGGCCTGCCTTTACCCTGTGGGCATTTGAAGGATTCATATACATATATATGGCTGTCACAGGGATATATATATATATATATATATATATATATATATATATATATATATATATACTTGGTGGCCTTTCCCTGGTCACTTGGAGCAGGACCTTCAGTATGCCCCTAGCAGCTCTGATGGTTCTAGTTTCTCCTCACCCTGCTCTACCTACTTGCCCCAGCTCCGCCCAGCTTGCCCCAGCTTAGCCTTCAGTGAAAACAGGCTTGTCCCCAGCAGTCACCACCGGTCTCCAGCCCACTTCTCTTTGCGACCATGTTTGCATAGCCTTAGTTGTCTCCAGAACCCACTTGAAACTGAACTTTCTGGCTGTCACAGGACATTATTGGGCTGTGATGGTGGGACCTAAGTGGGTCATGAGGGCCATAAATCTGGCTAATTCAGAGCTGACAAAGAACTGAGGAGACTACAGCTGCCCTCCTCCTACCCGACTCCACGCTGAGCCTGACATGTCTCTACCCAGTGAGCAGCATTAATTATCGTTGCAAGATGGCTGATCCTGGGCTTCTGTGGGCAGGAACGCTGTTCCTCTCAAGCCACCAAGCTGAGTTCTGGATCCCCCCCCCCCCCAACTGCCCTACAGTGAGTCCCCAGGACAGCATCCGAATGGCCAACCCTGGGCCTGACTTGCAAGATGAGGCTACATTTTGATCCCAGACCCTAATGCAAGAAACTTCATTCCTGTAGAAGGCTTCTCAGTCACAGGACCGGGGGGGGGGGGGGGGGCAGTGGATTTCAGTGGTTAGAGTAAAGCTTTGGATGTTCGTGGGTTCCAGCGCCGACTCCATTACCCCTTGCTGATACTTCTGGCAAGTTACTCACTCTCTTGGGGCCTCATCAGTTTTCCTGTTTGTAAAATAAAGATTTTAACAATATCTACAGCAAGTTGTGCCAAGGATTTGATAGTGGGAAGCAGCTGGAGGCAGATTTCTGGGCTGGATGATGGACACTTCTGTGACTGTGTGCAAACCCTGGCCCCTCTGTGTCCCAGGTCCTCCTGTATAACCCTGAGACACCATATTCTCTGAGATGTCTGATGCAGTGAGTCTCTGGCTCATGGGGACAGGCCCTTTGCTTTTCTTCTGCTCACAGCCTGCCTTTAGGCATCCTGCTTCCCAGCACAAGATACAGGCACAGTAGAAGCCTGACGCTGGGCTGAGCAAAAAGAGCAAGGACTTGGGAACACACTGCCTGGCTTCAAGGCCACCATTTCTGAGCTGTGTGGCCTAAAATGAGTATCTTAGCATCTCTGAACTCAGGTTTCTTTACCTGTAATACAGGGGGAGAGCGGACAGCCACAGCACCTGTTCTCTGGTGTGAGGTGCTTAGTGAGGAGCCCTGCCCCGGAAAAAGCCCACTCAGGGCCAGCATTTACTATTTCCACCTGAGGGGGGTGCTGCATGGAGGGGGTCTTCTGAAGTCTCCCTTTCTGCTACCACCTCATTTAAAGACCATGAAACTGAGGCCAAAGTCTCTAACTAAATTACACATTTAGGAACAGACACAGCATGGCTGTGCTAAATTACGCAGAGCAGACAATTAGAGAAGAAGCAATCTATAACAAAGAGCTAATGGGGCAGGACAGAGGCCGATTGTCCCAGAAGCCAAGGAGGAGGAGGGCCAGCAGTGGATAGTGCAGCCCACTGGGAACATGACTGGGCCAGCAAGTGCTTCTTGCTGTTAGTAACTCATCATTTTATGAGAGTGACACACTCTTGTAAAACACTCAGAATATGCAGGCGGTGTGCAAACCATGGCCGGCCATTGATTCCCCCCTGTTGGAACACTTGGGAGGCTGGCTGTGCAGTCTGGAGATGGTGAGGCACTGGGTGGCTGCAGGAGGAGGAGACAGGTCTGCTTGAATGGCTACAGGGTAGCCCCAAGCTGAGGACTGTGTTGGGCAAACTGGCTTGGACAATAGGCAGGTAGGTGAAGGGTAGGGCAGGAATGGCAGAACTTGGCAGAGATGACAAGGTGGCTGGCAGAGGCAATGGCCTCTCTGTCTCCAGAAACAGGATCACTTGTGATCTTGTTGCATGTCTGTGCCTCACTGACAGAGGCATCCTATCTTAGTGGGCGTGTCTGCATGCAATCTTCTACGGTGTCCAGACAGAGGGGGATACTCCACCTCATTGCATTGGCCAAAACAGCTCTGATCATCCCTGAGATGAAGGCGGGCGAGGGGGACTGTGTCCTGTGTGGCAGAAAGGAAACTGGATTCTAGCGACCTCAGCTACATCCTCTGTACATTCAGATTTAGACTCTGGGCATCTTACCCCTAGCTCGACTCCTATCTGTCTTTTGATATGTTCTGAGAATTGTGTAATGGCCCACACTCTAACTAAATCCCTAGTTTTAAAGCGTGGATGGCTTTAGTTGTTTATCTTTTCTAAGTAACATTGCTGTGGCTTTTATCTTTGAATCTTCTACAAGGAGATAGCAAAATTGCAGGAACCTTTAAAATGAATACCGGCTATTTGGGGAGAGTGAGGTTCTCTTTATGACTTCAACACAGACCCAGATCTGTTATCTTCTCAGGCTCTTCAGGCTCCTGTCCTGATCCCACCGATCTTGTGCTTGGACTATTGCAGTGGCTTCTCCTGGCTGGATGGTTACCCTTCCCCCTACCCTGTTCCAGACCTGGTTCTTACTTCTCCACTCAGCAGCCAGATTGACCCTGATGAGACCTAGGCAACAAGTATTTCTCCTCCTAGGTCCCAGGGCCCAGTCTCACTCAGGCACAATCTACTAACTGTAGCCCTGTCCTGTGGTCTCCATCCCTTCTGTCTGTCAATCCTCCCTCCCCCTCCTCCCTCTCCTTCCTCCCCCTTTTGCTGGACACTGATGCAGATCCTGTCCAGGCGTTGTGCAGCTTTTTCCTTCAGCATAGCCTTTTCCCAGGTTTGTCTCCTCTTCTGTCCCCTTCAGTCCCACATGGGTGTCACCTGTCCTGAAGCCCTCCCCTCCTCGATCCTGGGACTCCTCTTGCTACTGTTTTTTATCTCTCTGGGTCTTAACCCAAACTCTGCCCCTGCAGCTCCTTGTGATGCTTCATGATGTTGCTGAGGCATGAAAGACATGGCACTGGCTATGCCTGTGTGTGCCCAGGTCTTAAGTTGTGTGTGTGTGTCTGTGTGTGTGTGTGTGTGTGTCTGTGTGTCTGTGTGTTCTGTCAACCCTGCTTCCCTCTTCCCCTCATCCCAGCAAGCTGATCACCTCTGGTTTCATAGATAGAAAAGTTCTGTTAGGGTCCAGAGTCAGGAGCCCAGCATCACCCAACCAGGATTTCATGATGTGTGACATTATTCCAGAAGGTTCCAGAAAGAGCATGAGGATGCCCAGAAGTGTCTGATGACATCCTGGTACCATGGTGGGGCTGAGAGTCTGCCTAGTATGTGAGAACACATCAGGTCTCATGCTCTCTCCTTGGGGCCTGTGTGCTCAGTTTATGGAGACATCAGAGACTGGCCATCTCCCCTCATCTCCAGTCTCCGCTCACCACCAGGACCCACAGACATTGCTTCCAACAGAAACCTAGCCAGCTGTCCAGCAGGCACACTGGAGTGCATAGAAATGGCAAGGACTCTTCAGTCTTGGCCAGGGACCAGCTGCTAGGAGGTCTCTGTGCTGGGGAACAGCATTCCTGCTGGTGAAGGCTCTAAACAGAGGAGGACCATGCAGGCCGGGCTGCACTCTGTAACCCATGTTTCCCCAACAGCCTTGTCCAGCTCTATCCTGCGCATCTGGCTAGCTGCTCCCATTCCTGCCTTCACATTCCCAGCCTGAAGGACCACCAGGATTATCATCTTCTTCCCAGGCTTCTTCAGTCACCAAGGCACAACCTCTAGCCATTCTTCCATCCATCTTATTGCTCTGATCAGAGGCCTATGGCTTTTCTCCACTCCCCTCCCCTCACCCAAATCTCACCATCCATCCGTTGTCAACATCCAGAATGTTCCTCAGACTGATTTCCCCGCCCCTAAGCATTGAGCTAGCGTCTGCTATGCTCACCCCTTCCTATACCGCTGACACGTGGCCAGCTCCTGCTTCAGTGCCTTCATGGTCACCAGGAGGGACCTTACAGCCACATTGGACACTTGGTTGGCTTCCTGTGGTACTTGAATTAAATCTAGATGTTCTCCTTGCCTGGTCTTGAGGCTTGTAAAGTCTAGTTTTGTGGCTCCCTGAGGTCTAGGTTGTGGAGCCAGGGAGGTGTGGGACCAGGAGGGGGAGGAGCAGGCATGGAGCAAGAGTTGGCTTGAAGTGTGCGCAAACCTTAGAAATCTTGTTTTGAGATCGTCAGAACCCCCCCCCCCCCAACACTCCTCCCCACCCCACCCGGGGGCCTGCATGTCTTGGCATACTTGGGCCTGTGCCTTGCCTCCCCAGAGGAGGCAACATACCTGCTAGCCAGGTTAGTTCTCCTTGCTCTGTCCTTACAAGGTCATTCCCAGCAGCACCAGGAATTCCTCCTCATGCTAATGAGGCATCACCAGGACCCTGCCCCAGGCCAAGGATGTACACTCACCCGGATAGCCCTTGCCCCCAAAGGTTTAAATCACCTTTGTTTCTCTCAGTTAACTGCATCAGTTCTCTGAAGATGTTCCTGGGTGTGTGTCCTTTACCTGCACACTCGCAGCCAACCAAGATCCTGTCTGCACCCACCCATCCCAGCTAAGCTTACCTTTCAGCCAGTACACAAAGGGCCTGTTTACCCAGCGGGAAGAAGCAGACACTGTGGTACCTCTGTGTGTGTGTGCAGATAAACTAGTCATACTGACCTTCTATGACAGCCAGAGCCTTTGCATGTCCTGTTCCTTTTACCTAGAGTGTTTTCAAGGTGTCTCCCTGGGCTTCCTTGAGTGGGTTAAGGGGTTTCAGGTCTATTTGCCCTTCCTCACCCTCAGCTGAGGGCGTGTCCCAGCTGGTTCTGTCATAATGTATGGTGTTCTCTGGCAGAGATCCCTCTAAGGGAGAGTGTCCTTTTTAACGGCAGCTCCTGGAGATGCATCTTCTTTAGTTCTGGGTTCTAGACTTAGTACCCACAAACATACATAATGAGTATCAGGTCCAAAAGAAGCTCAGGAGAGATGGGTAACTGTGGTGCCCACTAGCGTACAGAAGTATGTGCTGGCCTCTAGGCTCTCTCAGCATGTACCTGTTCCAGAGTCCTGTCCTGCCATCCTGATTCCTCTCAGCTCCCCTCACCCCACCCCTACCCTAAACTTCTCCAGCTCCCTGGTTTGCTTCCCCAGCTCCTCACTCCTGTTTAACCCACCATTTCTCCATGCACCCTCTTGGCCCACTTGCTCCCACTCTCTCTGGTTTCTCTAGGTCTTTTGCTCCCCCTCTCTCCTCTTTCTTTCTTGCCACCCTCCCCCCCCCAGCCCTGTTCAGTCTGCTGGTTGTGTTTAGTACACAACCTTCTCTCCCTGCTCTGGACTCTTCCAGATGCCTCTGGCTGTTCTCTCCCTCGTGTCTACAATAAAAACCTTCCCCTCAACCATAACTTGAAACACCTACTTTGTCATTTCACTCATTGGGATGAGGGACTCCATCTGTCTGGGGCCTGCTGAGACTAGAAGAGGAAAGGAAGAGGCCCCTGAGGGAGGGAGTGGGAAACAGGGATCGGAATGTGGGCCAGAGTGTGTAGCTCATCTGGTCAGGGCTGGACAGCACACACATCTCCAGGTTTCTCACAAAGGATGAAAGTCACCTTGACTAGTCTCTGGTCCTTCTTTCTTCTCTTGGGGCCAATAAGAGCAGAAAATTCTTCTGAGCATGGCTGGTTTTACCACATACACACTTGAGTTTTCTGTTGCTGGTCTCATTTTCCTGGGCAGGATTCTTGTGAGGCTGGAGACATGGAGCTAGACAGGGAGGTAATAAGCCCTGGCTGTCCTTCCCCCACACATGTGGGAAGCATCGAGAAGGGCCCATTAGGAAGTGAATGGCCTGTGAGCTAAGTGGCAACCAAATGGCTGGCCTGATAATTGTGCAGAGCCTCCCCTCTTTCTCTTGCTGCCCCAGCACCACCATTTCACAGCACCCCCATCTTTTTGCATAATTGGAATACAGTGTTTTTTATCAAAACCCGATTTCATGAAGACCTTCAGGGAGACAAGGCAGGGCTGACAATGAGCCTCTACTTACAAGGGGCAAGAAAGTCATTTCTCAACTGGCTAGGAGGGTTTGGCAGCTAAGATAGACAGAGCCAGTTACTGAAGATGGAAGGAGGGGTGCCCTGGGCTCACAGGCCTAGGGCTCACCCCACACCTGCGGTTCCTTCTGGATCTTCTCGAGTCATGTCCTCTTTAATCCCGCACTGTTAGCTGTGTTGTTTGTTCTAAGCTGACAGCTTGATATTGAGTCGCATCTGCTTATGGATTCTCTGCTTCCCCTCTCTCATGCCTAGAAAATGTCTCCACAGCACTTCCATCTTCGGCACTGTAGCAAAAGACTTGACACAGACTACTTAGGAAGGGAAAGAGTCGGCTCTCTCCTGCTGTGGGTTCTGGGGTCAAATTCAGGTCACCAGGCTTGGTGCCAAGCGCTTTTACCCACTGAGTGATCTTGACACCCCAGAAAGAGCTTTATTTAGCTAGTCGGGAGGCTGAAAGATCAGTCTGGTGAGGTCCTTGGCAGATGGTGGAGACTGAGGGAGGAAATATCACACCTGGAAAGGAGGTGGGGAGGGGAGGAAGGGAGGGGCAGACTTGTTTATATAGCTGCCCTTCCTTTACCTCTGTCAAGGGCAAGTTTCCAGTGACCTTAGTGCTAACCTCTAGGTTCCATGTCTTAAAGGTCCAACTGCCTCCCAGGACTATCACCCCAGGGACCAAGGCTTTAATGTGTGTGCCTGGTAGAGATGGGAATAGGGGTTGGGATGGATAGCAAACCACACCCAAATGACAACATCAAGACAGACAGAAAGCAAACTTGCATTTTCTAAGCAACTATTAATGATCTTGCAGATGCACATGACTTTTTCCCATCTCTGTCCTTAGTATAGAATCTCCTGTTTGATCAGGAGACAGTCAGAACATGGTAACCTCTGGCATTCATAATGACAGCCATGCTTTCATGCAGAACCTGCCATGAGATCTCACCACTCTGAGAATCTCTGCTTCATACCTATCAGCTGCTTCATACCTATCAGCCCGCTGTGCGGGGCAGAAGTTGGCCCTGGCGACAGATCCGGACACACCAGGTTAAGGATGTATCCAGGAAACCAGTTAGTGGCTGGACCAGAATCTGAGCCCAAGTCTGTCTGGCCCATCACCTTCCTGGTCTCTGTCTCAAGGATATGGGATATGAAGACAGAGGCCACCAGCTGCAGACATAGAGAGAATCTAGACAGGACCCAACAGAGAGGATAAGCATGCCGGCCAGGGCCCCGCCCAAGCCAGACTCAGTTCCTTAGGCTTCTCAAGGATGCACAGCGCAGCATCTCTGTTTTCTCAGCTTTAACTAGACAGAGTGCTGCTTTCCTGTTCCTGAGGAGGAGCCTGAGTGGATGCCAAGGAAACCTGTTTATTTTTAAAAAATCTGCATTAAAACAGCTCCACTTTCAGCGAAGAGTGAGCGCCTCTTTCTTTCTTCGAGAGCCCTCACAAATAACAGAAACGAGGCTTTCCCAAACCTTCATGAGAATTAAACCCACAATCCAGGCGCACACTTGTTTAACAAGTGATAATTAACTGCTGACAATATAATTTCAGCTCGGAAGAAATGTGTTTTTCATTAAGAAGGAATCAAAGAGACTCCCATGTGGGGAGTGGGTCTAGCCTGCGGGAGACTCAGCTCCTCTGGAGAAATGGGTTTGGGTGACATCCTGTATCTATAGTGCTCTCTGTCTTGGGGGCATGCACCTCAGAGGTGACTGGGATTTCCTGTGTCCCACAGACTGGGAGTAGGGGAGTCTCCAGAGGGGTCTGAGCCGGCTCCCTTGTTTCCCAGAGAACTACACTTCTCTCCTGAGTGGTCCTACCCTATCTATGGGCTCCTCTGGGAAAATGGGGGGCAGATACAAGAGTCTAGAAGTTTGTCGGCCAGCTAGCCTGGCATATACAGTGGTGAATGGTAAGAGACTTGCCTCAAACAAAGTAGAAAGCTGCGGTGACACTGATGTTGCCATCCAATCACACACACACACAAACACACACACTGCTTTCTTCTATCACACACACTAAGTGAATAAGTAAATAAATAAAGTTAGTACCATCCATGGTGAACTATTATGAAGAAAATCTTTTTCCAACCCAAGGACCAGCAAGCCTTTGCTCTCTCTGAGTCCCCTGTGCTCCCTGTGGCTGTCCAGCATCTGAGGAAATGAGGGTATGTCCTGGAGACTGAGGTGGAGAGCTACTCCAGAGTCCAAAGGCAGCATCTTTGGAGGTAATAGGTCCTCTTTCTTCTGAGAGCTGAGACTGAGACTTACTAACCTGACTCTGGCCAACTGCAGCCTGTGGGATATTCTGTCTTCATTTTTATCGATAGATTTTTCTAATGGTCCCCAGGGTTCACACCCTTCCCCTGTCCTCCCAACTGTGACTCCTGTACAGACAGCCTCTGCTCTCATGCTCTGTGACATCCCCAGCCTCAGCTCATCAACAGGGTAAGGGTGTTCTCCACTGTAATTTATTGTCCTGGTTAGGTCACTATTGCTGTGACAAAACACCATGGCCAAGAGCAACTTGGGGAGTTTATTTGGCTTATATATCTTGACTCACTGTCCACTGAGGGAAGCCAAGGGAGGAATTCAAACTCCACAGGCTTCTGGAGGAAGTGTTGCTCACTGGCTTTTTTCCCAAGCTTCCTCAGTCTGCTTTCTTACAGAACCCAGGGCAACTAGCTCAGAGGTGTCACTACCCATGATGGTCTTGGCCCTCCCCTTCAATCACTAGTTAAGAAAATGCCCTACAGGCTTACCTGCCTGGAGCCTTAGCTTATGAGGATATGTTCTCAATCGAGGGTCCCTCCCCTCAAATGACTTTAACTTGAGTCAAGTTGACATAATTCTAGTCAGGTCAGTGTCCATCCAGTGCAGTTCTAAGACTCAACTCAAAAGTTCACTCAATGATGACTCCTTGGGTCTGTGTTTGCATGGATCCTGAGCGCAGAGAAGCAGCTCCTGATCTCTGTCCCTGGGGCACCTTATGCAACAGGGTTGCTGATCTGTCCATGAGCCACCTCAGCTCTTACCTGCAGGTGACTTCATTACTTCTGTTTCACACCTGAGTCTCAGCTGGGATATAGAATGACCCAAAGAACAGGAAATGAGGAGCCCAGACAGAGACCAGATCTGGCTAGTTCCAAGTCCTGGACCACTGACAAGGTTGTATCCTTTCTTCCTCCAGTGCTTATGAGAAACCCAGCATGTGGTGGCACCTTCAGTTCTCATAGGCCCTTGATAAAAGAGTGCTCACCCACCCACACATGCCCAGACACAGAATCGAGGGTGCCCCAATACACCATTCGTTCTCAAGGGGTTAGCGAGCATCTCTGCTGCTCCCCAAGGTAGAGCCCACACTTCAGCCATGTGTGTAGAGCCCAATCCTTGTTCTCCTCTACTTCCCTACTGCCTGCTCCTGGATGGTCTGGGGCTTCCTCAGATGCACTGACCAGCAGTAGGAAGAAGCAACTCCCTTCCACAGCTTTGATGTTTGCTCCTTTGTGAACAGCTAAAATGGAGAGAGACACCTCTGAAGAGTGTGGGGACGGGCTGGTTCTTCAATTTGAGGGTGGCAGTAAGACTGTGAATCTGAATAGCCCAGCAGCTGGGAAGAGAGGGTCCTTGTGGTCACGGGAGCTCGAGAGTAGAGTTTTTGGTCCCTCCAAATTCTCCCACAAATCACTGAACCTGTCATGCTCTCAGCCAACCCCTACTAAGCACCTACTATGTGCCAGCTACCATGTTGAACACTATTCTAATTTCTGAATATTCTATTCAATTCTGATACTATGTTAGAATACACTGACAAGAAAAAGCAGCCTAGAGAACATCATGGTTCATTCTAATAGGGAAGTCAAGGCCGGAAGCTCAGCTGGTCATACCACATCCACAGTCAAGGGCAGAGAGAGTATACATGCTTATACCTACTTGCTTGCTTGTGCTCAGGTTCATCTCTCCACTCATATGTAGTTCAGAACACCCTGCCTAGAGAATAGTGCCACCCACAGTGGGCCAGGTCCTTTCACATCTAACTTAACTAACTTAACTAAGATAATTCTCCCCCAGTCATATGCCCACAGGCCAACCTACTGTAAACAGTGCCCCATTGAGACTCGTCCCAGGTGATTCTAAGTTTGGCATCACAGATGCCAAAGCCACAGTGAAGAAGTAGAGCAGCCCTGTCCTTCCAGGGCAATGTGACAAGCACACACCCAATCCAGGCCTAGTGAGTTCTCCTGATAGGTTGTGTATCTGGTTACCTGGAGTCATGTCACAGAGGATGTGACCAAGACTTAGGTGACGAGTACCTGATGCCCTTAGACCCAGGTCATGTGGGTCCTCAGATCTGAGCTTCCTTGGATGACTTCAGTGTTGGCTTCTAGCCATCCTTCATTCCCAAGCCTCAGGAAGAAGTGCCTCATGAGAGGAGAGAAGAGAAGAAGAGAAGAGAGGAGGAGAGAGGAGAGGAGGGGAGGGGAGGGGAGGAGAGGAGAGGGGAGAGGAGAGACTGGCTCACCAGGATCTGCACTGAGTCGGAGCAGATCTACTTTCCTGGGTTTGAGACTCCTGCTCTGTGAATCCCTTCCTTTCATGTTCAGACAGAACACATCATCGTGTGTCCATTTATGGATCTGTGGAATGGTTTATTTGCTACCTCCGTCCACTTTCATATCCATCCTGCTGTCTTTTCAACCCCCTTTCACTTGCTGGTTATTTGTATTGTTTTACTCAATCTGCTGATTTATTCTTTGTTTCACAGTTTAATATTCAATCTCATTCTCATTCATTCATTCATTCACTCATTTGCCAGGGGGCCAGCCTCGGGGGGGGGTTCTTCTTTCTTGTAGGTTCTTCTTGAGGCAGGGGAGGGAGATATTTATGGTTGCTGTATAATAATAAAATGTTTATTATCTAAGTCTAAGTCACTATGCTACTGTAGCTGCCCTGCCTTCTGTGATCCTCTGAGGCCAGAAACAGCAGTCTCTGGCACTTAGCAGCTCATCCTGAAACAGCGGGAGATAAAGTAAAGGATTAATTTCTACAGCCTTTTCCCTTTTGTCCAGATGCCTCTTGCTTATCCGGCTAGGGGGAAGTTTGGAGCAATAAACTTCTGTTGAAGAGAATAACACTCGCAGAAGGAAAAACTTTTATATAAGCAAATATGCATAAACTCACATAAGTTCATATACAGATTTATACAAGCTCATTTATTCATTTCCATATAAACCAGTTGGGCCCAGCTTGTATGCACTCTCACAATCTCATACTTACACACACACACACACACACACACAAGCACACACACACACATCCATAATTACGTATGCATATGGGGCAAAAGACCAAGCACCAATGCAGAGAGAACTCACTCATTCTGGATGAAAAATGAGCTCCAATCTTTATTGCATAGTGAAAGAAAAAGCTTCTACCCTTTTAATGCTAAATGAATTAAACCTACGTTTGTAAGAATAAAGCTTTGTTCCTTTTAATAAAGCTAAGCCTGCCTTGTGCTTACCATGGGACCTGTTCTGTCCCATGCTAAGGAGAAGCCTGCCTGCTCCTTCTGCACTCTGCAGCATCTTTTTCCCTTTTTCCCTCTGCATTCTGCACACTGCTCTCTTAGTATTTTATGTTACCTATAGTTTCTAAGTTATTCCACTCTGCATTCTCCTTCTAATCTTGCTCTATCCTCCTGCTCTGATGTCACAACAATGCTCTAACTCTCGATGTCTTTTCTCCCAATGCTGTGCCTACATTTCCAAGTTCTTCTTTGGTTCAGTGCTATCTAAAAGGTGTTCTGTCTAAAAACTTCTCCTTAGCTCAGTTCCTCTCTTCAGCTCAGTTCCTCTCAGCTCAGTCCTTCTCAGCTCAGCCCTCTCTTCAGCTCAGTCCTGACTCTTCTCTTTGTCCTCAGCACTTAAACATCTTTCAGAATACATGATCACATGTTACAAAGTTCATCACAAGTTCACACAAAAAAATCAAATCATAAATTGAAGTAGAAGTTTGCAACAGAGAATGTTCACATGCGTGTCCATTAGGAGTAATTGTCTGACTAACACCACCTGTCTCAGCTCCGCAGGTCACTGAAGGCTTAAAACCAGAACTAAGCTATTAGTGAAGTTTTGTATAGATAAACCCAGTCAATATTTTATCTCCTGTCCTAGCACCTATAGTAAATCGTTAGTTCCCTTTTTATGACCTTTGGTTAATTGTTTTACAATCTCTTGGAATTTGCTCTGGGTAGTAGAATGTCTGGTTACTAGCTAAGAGCAATGAACTGGTGACACTTGGGAGACTGGCAGAGTTCTCATTGCAGTTTTGACTCTCAGAAAAGGACCTAATAGCAGACCCACTATAAAAGAGTTTAATAATCACTGAAATAATTTTAGGAATTCTTATAGGATCTTCATAAAGACTTAAGCCATCTATTTGTCTATAAAGCATCACTACAAGACAGTACATCTTCGTGGATCTGCAGAGATCTGCTCAAAGGGGGTGTGTTACTACTTAGTGATTGTTTAATAATAACGTTTAGTAATAACAGGAAAGGCATATTAATAGCAGAAACCTTTCCTAAAATGAATCCCTTACAGCCTTGCTTAATAAGGGCCCACCCGTCGCAGATTATATAATAATCTGAAGCAGGCTATCTCAGGACGATCACCTGCTAGTTATTAGCTTGTCCCATTATGGCTCCTGACACTCATTTACTCGTTCATCCACTCTCATTCACTCATTCATTCACTCACTCATTCACTCACTCATTCATCCATTCACTCATTCATTTGTTCATCCACTCATTCATCCATTCACTCATTCATTTGTTCATCCACTCATTCATCCATTCTTTCATTCATTCATCCATTTACTCACTCGTTCATTCATTCGTTCAACCATTCATTCTCCCACTGTTAGTCTCTGTGCTCAGCTTTTCACTGGGTTATTCTTTCATACTTCATTTTTCTGGCTCATTCATCTCTGAGCACACTCGCTTTCTTGCCACCTCATCTATGCTCTCATTCCTTCCACCTTGGCCCATTCACTAATTCTCCGAATCACAAGTGGGTTGGCTACAGTAGCTCTGTCAATGTGCTCCAAGTGTGGAGTGTCTGCATTGATCTGCCATGGCCCTCCCAGTATGCTTTGGGCATTACACTCTCTAGGATTTCCCTCTTCTTCTGCACATATTTTTTTTAAGCCTCAATGGAAGGGAAGCCTGCAGTGACAAGACACCAGACACCAATGCCATCCTGGTACAGGCACCCAGGGTAAGCGAGAGAATGCTACCCGTGATGATTAATACTAGCTATCAAAGTGACAAGGTCTGAAATCACCCGGAGACAAACCTCTGGGGCATGCCTTTGAGAGATTTTCTAGATTAGATTAATCGAGGTGGGTAGATTCACCCTCAGTGTGGGCAGCACGGTGCCATGGGCTGGGGTCTTGGGTTAAATAAAAACGAGAAACTGAGGCAGTTGCCAGCATTTGTGGCTTTCTGCTTACCAACTGCCGATTGGATGTGCCCGCCGCCTCACACAGCTGTTGCTATGCCTTTATCATCTAGATGGACTATAACCTCTAACTATGAGCCAGAGTAAGCCCTTCCTTCCTTTTCTCTTTAACTTGCTTTTGTCACATCGACTAACAGATTCCCTCCAGAGTGACCGCAGTGCCTTCTGCACCTTTTCTCTTCTAGCTCACACATGTCCCCCTGGTGATAGAACCCGAAAGAGATTCAAAGTCTGAGACTGGTTGGGCCAGGAAGGAGAGCTGGGGAGTGGGGAGTAGGAAGACAGTGAAGGCTGTGTTAGGAATTAGTGCTGGGGAACCAACAGCGACAGTTCCGCGGTGGCCGGCAGAACTTCATGAGGTGGGTATTACGCACCACCTGCCCCTTGCCATTGGTTCCGAGCTACTCCCAGGAGAAAGGTATTGATTGCCAGGTGTTAAGTCATGTCACACAGAGTTATGTGGCAGCTGGTGGCTGGGCGTTGGTCTTGTACTAATGTAGTCAAGGTAGAAGTTTGAGCATCAGCAAGATCATCAGGGACAGCTCCTGCCTCCTCTCTGATCCTCTTCATTGTTCTTCTGGCTACACTTGAACTCCAACATTCTACTCCAAAGGATCCACAGCCACCAACTGCCTTGATGGCTTTGCTTTATGCATTGGGGAAACTGAGGCCCAGACAAGGGCTCTCACAAGTTCAAGGTCAACTGTGTCACTACTAAGGAGTCTAATAGAAGTCTGCCCCCTTCCTTTGTCCAATGGTGGTGTCTACCCTTGCCTACAAAGTCACTGCTAGGACAAAGTCAACAGGCATCTCGCTGTTGCTGTCTTTGAAAGGGAAAACTCATTTGCCCTGGGGCGTTGTCTTTTCATTTTCAACAAGGTCCCCCTCACTCTGCCCCCGACACACATACTTAAAAGGCACATTTGCAGATCCAAAGTGGCTGTCAGTTTCCCTCCCAAAGAGACGCATGTGATCTTTTACCCGAGTGATCACAGCACACTATTGATGTGATCAGACCTAATCCCATCAAGAGAGCACAGCAGGGGAGCAGGTTGGACCTAGGAGAACTCCAGTTGCTACACATCACTGTGGACCCTTAATAAATTTCAAGTGAGAAAGAAAAGAAGCTTCTTTTCTTCTCTCCTTTTATTTTTTGTTTGGTTGTTTTATTACTATTTTTTATATATATATTTTAATGTTTGAGACAGAGTCTCATGTAGCCCAGGCTGACTTTAAACTCACTCTGAAGCCAAGGATGGCCTTGAACTCTTGATCTTCCTGCCTCTGCATCTTCTGCATGCTGACATTACAGGATGCTCCACTATACGCAGCCAGAAGCCATGTTCTCTAAAGGCCACCTTCCCTTCAGAATAGTCTTTGAGTATGAACACATGTTAAATCTGGGAAGGTGAATGCTTGGTCAGTATTTAACATGTTCTTTCTCAGAGACCCTGCTTCCTGGGACAGCACACACCAGCAAATTTTCTTTGCAACTGGAGTTTGCCTTTTTTTTTTTTTTTAATCTGGAGAGTCCTGTGCCTGCTGCTAAGTCAATAGACAGTCCTCTGGGACACAGAGATTCCATTTCAAAAGTCTCAGCACCACTCATAAATAATCCACCTTCTCCTGAGGGCCTACTGAATGCAAAAGGGCTGTGCTGAGTATGTCTGAAAAGGTAATCATGACCTGGAATCCAGACCATGCTCACTGAACAAAGTGGAGGCCTCTATGTCATCTTCCATCATTCCTTGCTATTGACTATCAGCAGAACTGCTCATCAGGACCCCTGACTCAGCATGGTCTGCCTCTGAGTCCCACCTTGCCCCATCTCTGTTTGAGGACAGACGATACTGAGAAAGCAGGATGGAGTGAGAGGGGCCAGAGCCTCTCTTTGTTCTCTGATTAGAGCACAGGGCTCCTTGGCTATGGATGGTCATGGCTGACTGTCTCCTCCCTGGAGGAAAGAATCGTGCCCTGGCTAGTGTGACCTCAGGTGGCAGGGACTCTGAGTTGCTTTATGGTTCCAGGGAGAAAAGAGCCCATGGTGTTGAGAAGGCAGGCAACAAGCTCCAGTCACAGCAGTAGGAGCAAGAAATTGAAAGACCGCATCTTCAAACGCAAGCATGCAGCAGAGAGAGCAGACAGGAAGTGAAAAATAAAAGCCCGCCTCCTGTGACACACTTCCTCTGGCAAGGTTGCACCTCCTAAATCTTCACAAATAGCATCACCAACTCTGGGGCCGAGTATTCAAATGCCAGAACCTATAGGAGACATTCTCATTCAGACCCCAACAGAATGTCTCCACTGGTGGAGACAGTCTAGAAAATCATCCTGCAGGTCATCCATGGTGCTTGGGCTGGGAGTCACTGACCATTGCTCACCCCAGGATGTGTTTGGGATCCTGAACATCTCTGTTCTCAGGACACCACCAGATTCTGTGAGATATAATAGCTGTGCCTAGACTTCATCAAACAACACTTACAAGGGTCCAGGCGTGAGTCGGAGACAAAACAGTGAAGCCCACAGAGCTGATAAATGGCAGAGTGGGCCCAGAGTCCTTGTCCTGCTGGCTCTGCCGCCACAGGAGCACATCCTGTGCTGTGAGATTCTGTCACCAAGTATAATAGCTCTCACCCTTGTAATCAGAGAAGCTGTGACTAAGTCCCTCAAGATCGGAACTGTGGACATTAGATAGAGCCACCAGGGTAGCTGCCCTCCCACGGGGACACTGATGTCTTTATAAGAGGAATCGAGGAGACTTGAGCCCACAGGAGGAGGGCATGAGGCAGGTCATCGGGCCCTCACCTAAGAGCCCAGTCACTCCCTTAGCAAGTGCTAAGAATACAGGAGGGGGAAACTGACTGAAGAGGGGAGTCCACCTATGCAGGTTTTGGTGGCCGGTGGCCGTACTGCTGTACTTTGCAGTGATACAGGTGTTTAGGGGTCACCCACATTCTGTTAAGTAACCCCTATCCCACATCCCCACATTAAACTCAATGTATCACCAGCACCTCATGCACTGGCCTCTGCCGCTGCCCACTGCCAGGCATGCTATATTCACACCACCCACTGGCCTCGGCCTTTCTTATCTGTGGATCTGGGACTGGGCTAGAGGAGGGAAATACAGAGACAAATGGAGCAGAAATCACAGAGTCCCATGAGGATCCCAGCTCTTCCCCCAAGAAATGAGCCGTTTTACACAAATTAACTCACACACAGTCCATATCTGAAGCAACCACCATCGCCAGTGAGAACCATTGCCTTAGTCAGCATACTCAAGTCCAGCTTTAATCCATCCATCAGGAGCAAAGATGCTTCCTTGGGAGTTTCCTAACTGAGAACAAATGCCTCATTACGTTAAACACATTAACCCAAGCACAGGGTTAATGTCAGACAAATGAAGTCGTTACAGGGATGGCACAGTGGTCCTCAGAGGGACCAGCAGCCATCAGACACCTTGAGAATGCACTTGGCTATCCCGTGATAGAAGTGGCATTGGGGGATGTGGGGAGCTGTCACGGCACCTGGGGTCACAGTCGTACCTGGGATCCAAGCTCTGGCCAATGCCAAGGTCTATGGGTGCTGGTGGAGAGCTCATGCTCAGTGCTGGGCACGGTAAGCTGGGTCTAGCCTTCGCTTTGGTGTGAGCATGTCACCCATAGTTCACGTGTTGGGGCTGGGGAGCTGTCTCTGTGCTGGGGAAGCAGTCAAATCCCCAGAGCTCACTGGCCAGCCCAACCTATTGATAAGCTCCTGGACAGCAAGAGACCCTGTGTTAAAAAAACATTCTGGGAGTGGACACAGGTGCCTGTCCCCAAGCCTGGTGACCTGAGTTGGGTGAGCCCAGGACCGTGTGGTAGAAGGACAGACAACCTTCCAAAAGTTGTCCTCTGGTCTCCACAGGAGCATTATGGCAAGCTACCCTAAAAACTATCCACGCAAACCAGAAGCAATAAAATGTAATAATATATAAAACAAAAAAACAAGCAAGCAAAACAAAACAAAATCAGGTTGTATGGTGCCTGAGTAATGGCAGCCAGGGTTCTCTTCTGGCCTCCAGGCACACAGGCACATGCACATGAGCCTACACACATGAACATGCACACTGACACGTAAACACACAGAGTTCACATGTGGGAGGCTTAACCCCAAAATTCATGTTATGGTGATTGGGTAGTTAAAGACAATACCATCAGAATGTCACCCCATGGCATTAGTGACTGGTCACATTATTGCCTTTGCTGTGCTGTACCACAGCATGAAGGCCCCCAGCAGATGCTGGCACCATGCCTTTGGACCTCCCAGATGCTAAAACCATGCGCTAAATCAAGCCTCTGTTTTTATCAGTGACCTGGTCTCAGGTGTTTGTTACAGTCACACAACATGGACTAAAGTGGGCTCTGCATCAGGAGCGCAGGAGGAGGAACAGGGCAGGACTCAGAACCCAAGGTCCATCTCCAGATCTTCCTTGTCCTAGAGGACTTGGGACAACTCCAGCCCATCTTTCCAAGCCGAGCACTGTGCCTAGCACCTTTGTGAGCATTGAGTTTATCAGCTCTTGTGGAAATCAAACAAATGGGTATTTTGGGGCTCAGACATACAGATGAGGAAACTGAGGGTTAAGAGCTTAACTGAGTTCACTTAGCTATGGGGCTGTTTGGAAGCAGTCAGGTCACCGTGTAAGGGAACAAAGATCCCTAAGGAAGAAGAGATGCTGCCTCAGAATGGCAGGGGCGAGGGGGCAGGGGTCTGTCTTCTGTGCAGACCTGATTTATTCTTTCACAAAATCCTCTTCGGCAACTTCTCTGGATTCAGAAATAAAGTTCAGCCTCAGCCACTGAGGGCAATAAAATATAACAGAGAGCCTTAAACTGCCATGTAAATCCATTCTCACCCAGCATGCAACCCAACCACGTTGAGCTTAGTCAGAAAGGTGGCTCAGGCCATGGCCCCTTCAAGGTCCACTTCCTGCTGATTAACACGTTTAATTTCCACGGGCACTCAACATTTCCTTGGAGCTGGTCTTCCTGTGAAAGTGTGCTTTAGAATTATGAAAAGGCCATCAGGTGGCCTTAAGTCAACTACACTTTAACCAAGCAGAGAGAAGCATCACACTTGGAAGGACCGTCAGGAAAGCAGGGAGGTGCAGGCACCAGGGGACACTGTGGCCAGCCCACCATCTCAGCTGTGTGGGTGTGTTTCCTACTCCTGTCCCCATCGTCCTACCACAGTATGTGAGAAGCGATGTCTTGACTACTCTCCCATGTGGGGTAATGATCTGTCCCGAAAAGGGAGGTAGCAGGTCCTCCTAAACAACTGTACTCTATCTGTCTGACCCTTGCCACTATCCAGCCCCAGGAGGAGACTGCTGGTAGATGGTCCTCCTGTTGTATCCAACCACAGAACCTCTTCTCTCCTCCTCCTCCTCCTCCTCTTCCTCTTCCTTCTCTCTCTCTCTCTCTCTCTCTCTCCCACCCTCTGTTAGTGTGCACATGCACATGCATGCATGAGTGAGTGTGTGCATGCATGTATGTGTTAATGATGGAGAGGGTTTAGACGCTTTGGAGAATGAGTCACTCTTCTCGGCCAAGCTCACTATGAGGGAACAGAGAAGCCTGGTTGCCAACCTCTGAATCAGGGCAAAGTGGGTCATGCTAAAGTCCTAGCTCTGTCACCAAGCGTCCAGACCCTGCAACCACGCTGGCCTCCCAACCTGACTCTGCAATTCCCTACAGACAAGGTCTTGGGAAGCATCTTCTAGGGAGCAGTTTTCTTGTCTATAAAGTGCTGTCTGAGCACGTCTCATGAGAAGGCTGTCCCAGTGAGGATGGAGATGACCCCACAGGACAAGGTCACTGTGGCATGGGAAAGTCAGATAACCAGTTGGAAATCCCCATGCTTGTATCTCTGAGATTACTCCCCTCTCTGGATAAGGCACCCTTGTGTGTATTGTGGTGTGGAGCCTAAGGCTTGGCACCTCCCCTGCTGCTCCCACAAAGGGGAAGGGGCCAGAGCAGAGGCACGGGGAGAGAGGTGCATACTGGGATTGGGCACACCTAGATGGCCATCTGCTCTGTATGATTCATAGTTTCCTCATTTCCTGGCAGTTTGTGAAGAAAGTGTTTTCTATGTCCAGAAAGCTGACCAGGGACAGAGTGAACTCCCTAGGGTTCATATCTGATATGGTATGAACATCTGACAATCCGAGTGCCACCCCCAAACCCACATAAAGATGGAAGAAGAGAACTGACTCCACAAAGTTGTCATCTGATCTCCATACACATGTTATGGTGTGTGTGGCCACCTCCACATCACACACACACACACACACACACACACACACACACACACATACACACACTAACAAACGAACGAACGAATATACTGTAGCAAAGAGAATAAGTAGCTCAGATAGCAATGCATACAAAGGGTCAAGGCTTTTATGGCACATAGTAGAGCTTTATCCTGGCTCAGTTGCATAGGAAAGGCTTCCTGGCACCCACTTCACCTTTTACATGAAATTCTTCATAAAACTTTATGAACCGCATGTCCCATTAGAATCTTAAATCTCTAAATTAGGCCAGGGGTGTGTCTTAGTATTATAATGAACCAAGGATGACCTTCTGCCTTACATTCTCGGAGTGCCTCTGCATCTGCTCAATGGCCTCAGCCTCTGCCAGGGTGAGTAGTGGGGCTGGGGCTCTCAGCCCTCCAGATGCTCAGGGAGGCTCTTGCTGAGGCCAGAGTGAGGTGCGAAATTAATCACAGAAGCCGACTCCTATGAGAGTCACATGGAAAGCACCAACTGGGCGCAGCTTGGACACTTGAAGCCTCCTCGACCCTCCCCCCTCTCTGCTGTGCGATCTGGGGCAAGTCACTTTCTCTCTTAGGCCTGCCTCAGTTTGATTGTTCAGCATGATTATGGAGATGAGCCACAGAAGCTACACGTGGGCACCAAGATGGGGGCAGGGGTGAAGGGTGAGGGCAGTGGTAAGCATGGTAAGCGCTGGGAGCTGAGAATAGACCCAGGCCTTAGGTTCTGCCCCAAGCTGTGAGCTCAGCCAAATATGTCGGCTGGGGCCCAATATCTTTGCCACTAACTCACCACACAAAGCTCTCAGTGACCATAAATCATGTTTAATAACACTCCACCTTGTAATTACCTCAGAGCCTCAGGGGACTGAGAGGCACTTCAGACACGGTGAACTCATTACTGTCAGATCAGCCTGTTGCCCTCTGGGAGCAGGCTGGATTTCCGGCCCAGGCTCTGCCTGCTGCTGTGGACTAGCTGTAGGCTCTGGGGACTCAATGCTGACATTTGCGTGGTGACATAGATAGGATAAAGCAGGGAGCCAGGAACCTGACAGGACTGACTTGTGGGACTCCAGCAGATATGTCTGGAAGTCTTAGAAAGGCATGCCTTTGCAGACTGATGGAGGAGGGCTGTGTGTGTCCCCTGTTTCTCTCATAAGGACCCTCATGTTCCATAGGGTCTTCTGAGTAACCTTGGTGATTTGCTTACCTCTCATGGGCTCAGTCTCTCTCTGTCTAGCTCCCCCTCCAGCCCCCTTACGGTCTCTCTCCCCTCCCTCTTCTCATGGGTCTCTCCCAGCTTCCTGATGTCCACACTCCAAATCCAACACACTCATCTGAGACTTGGAACCTAGGAGCTGCTCATGAGTCCAACCGTGTGGCGTTTGTCTTTCTGGGTCTGGATTCCTTGATTCAGTATATTTTCTAGTTTCGTATCTTTGCCATTTTCATTTCTCTT
Organism: Rhynchomys soricoides; assembly: GCA_019843965.1. Taxonomy (NCBI): domain Eukaryota; kingdom Metazoa; phylum Chordata; class Mammalia; order Rodentia; family Muridae; genus Rhynchomys; species Rhynchomys soricoides. Next base: position 1,328,090 of record JADRCH010000213.1, on the reverse strand, counting down.
TACAGCTCAATAGAACTCGTTCGTGTATATGTAGCACATTTTCATAATCTATTCCTTGGTGGAGGGACATCTAGGCTGGCTCCATCTTCTTAGTGCTGTCCAGGAGTGGTATAGCACCAGATTGATCCCCATCTAGGCTGGCTGCACTGGTTAACACTCTGCCCAACCGTGGACAAGTGTTCCCCTTTGCCCACATCCTCACCAGAACTTGTTAACACGTGCTTTCTTCATGATGGCTGGGCTACAATGGATGCTCAGGTTTTTATTTACATTTCTCTAATGGCTAATAAAGCTGAACACTAAAAAAAAAAATGTTTAGTATCTATTTGCATTTCTTCTTTTCAGGTATCATTGTCCGGTTACTTTATTTTAAAGTGTATCTGTTTTGTTTTTTTTTTAATGTGTATGCGTCTGTGTGAATGTATGCCACAAGTGTGTGGGTGCTGTGGGGCTCAGGAGAGGGTATCGGATCCCTTGGAGCTGCAATTATAGAAAAGTGATCAGCCAGCCACTATAGGCTTGTGCCTGTAATTCCGGCATGTGGAGGTTGGAGAGAGATCAAGAGTTCAGGATTGTCCTTGGTTATGTGGTAAGTTTAAGGCTAGTCTGGGCCACATGAGACCTTGTCTCAAAAAACAGAGAGAGAGAGAGAGAGAGAGAGAGAGAGAGAGAGAGAGAGAGAGAAAAGAGACCACAGGGAAGAGAAAACAAACAACAAAACAAACAAACAAATAAACAGACCATAGGATTCATGCTATCTTCTCAGTAACTAATGATTCTTATCCCAAATCTAGACTCTTGAAGTTTCTGAGCTAGAAGTACCTTCAAAACCAGATCTGGCCTCAAGCTTTGGTTTATAATACCATTCTTCAACAAAAGGAACTGGGATCTTTAGAGGACTGGCAAGCTCTAGGACTCAGGGAGCCTTCAAGATGAGCCTGGAGCACCTTGTGCCTGAAACGTAGCGATGATAAGTGGCCCAGGGCACAGGAACATGATGAGCTTCAAAGATGACAAAATAAATAATGTAGTATCGACCAGTGACCCAAAGAATAAAGATCATGAGTCCACAGTGACAGAAATAAATAATTGAATAAAATATATACATGAGAGGAAAAGATGCTAAAACTCCCAGCAAAAGACTTAACAAATAATTTATAATGCCTCCTCAGGAGCTGGAGGCTGACCTTGACTTTGAAGTGAGGACCTTGCTTAGTGCTCTGATTTTTAGGAAACATTGTGAGGAAGGGTGGATAGAGCTGGGTGAGGAGCTTGTGCTTAGCAGAGTCTGCAGAACTTGGTTGAGGTTAAGGTTGCCAGCCACACTAACTGACATAATGTATGCTGTTCACCTCCACAGGCTTCTTCTCTTGAACCTGGAAGCCCATTCTACTAACAAAGACACCCAGGCAAATCTAAGTGCAGGACGATTCTAGAAAACTCCTGACCAGGGGCTGGGGAGGCAGCTCAGTGCTTGTCTCACACACACACAACCCTAGATTCTACCCACAAGAAACCTAAATGTTGTGCATGCTTGTAATCCCAGCATCGGGGAGGCAGAGGCTGGAAAATGCTATTCAAAATACCTGGCTCATATTTCTCAAGCTTCCAAGGCTGCTGGGACCGGAAATGGACCAGGAATTGAGGGCAGAGATGGGAAAAGAGACATGATTGATGGCCATGAGGTGATATCCTGATGGGGGACGCCCTGTGAGGGAGAGACAAGGGAAATGGAGTAAAGTGGAGAGTTTTGAGGAACGAATGAGTTATTGCTGCTCAATAGTTTGTTTAGTTTTTTTTTTTATATGTGTGTGTTCATGTTGGGCGTGTACACGTATGTTTTGAGCGCATGTGCATGTGTATTTGATCACGAAGACGCCAGAGGCCAACCTTAGGTGTCTTCCTTAGTCACGTTCCCGCTTACTCTTTGAGACGGGGTCTCTCACTGAGCCTGAAACGAATCAGTTCAGCTAGGCAGGCTGGCAAGTGAGCTCCAGGAATCCATTTGTCTTCATTTTCCCAGGGCTGGGATCAAGACGTGTACGGATGTGTCCACCTTTTCTGTGAGTGCTGCAGCTCTGTACAGCCTTTCACCGGAACCATTCCTTCCCCCCCACCCCCCTTCGCCCCCGGACTCTTACTTTTAACACCAGAGCCTTAGTTGTCCAGTATGTTAAGACTGGAGAGCCAGTGTAAGAAACGATGTATAAGTAAACTCTCTGTAGCTTTTATATAAATTCTCCGTAAATCTAAACGCTTCTCAAGGGAAACAGATGGCTTCAAAACTTCTCGGTTTGATCCTCTGATGTTTTACCACAGGAAAAGAGGCCCAGTGAGGTTCCAGCTATGTAGGGGGCTCACTGCTCAAGAGTGCAAACTCAGGCATAGCAGGAGAGATACTGGAAACCAGACCAACAGAGGCACCAAGGAGTGCCGGATTTGTTTTTCAACTTGGAAAGCATTTGGTGGAGCCAAAATGAAGGCCCAACCACTCCAAAAGGTCATGAGAACTGGCCTTCTCCAGTTTTCTCTTGGTGGTGTGTGTATACAACGGAGGACATGTATAATGGCTCCTCATTGGACCTCTTTCAAAGAGGAGCACACCTAGTTCTCTCAAAGACCGCCCATACGCCTACTTTTCCAGAGAGCTTTTCCCAGAATGCCCGGAAGCAATTTCTGTACTAATGTTATTGGCTGGAGATGTACCACATGATCCAGGTGGGTAGGTACTACAATGTTCTTTCCTCTCATTGGTTGAAGTAGGTCACATGACTACTGCCGTGGGCGTGAGAGACCTAAGTTTTAAGGTAGGTTGACTACTGTTCTCAGTTCGATAGGATTCATGAGCTAGACACCTGAAGGCTATAACCATCAGTGGGCAGCCAGCAGCCTCTGCCAGCCCTTGAAGATGAATTGTCATGCTTCTATCATCTCCCCAGACTACACAATGACACATTCCTTGCTGTGATCGGGAAGTGGCAAGCTGAATCCTTGCCCGGAACCCTACAGTGAACCATTTGTTCCCTACTCCGCTCCCTGCATCCCACATCTGCCCCGCCCCCGTCTGGCTCTGTCTGTAGCTGTCTGCCTCTCCCAACTCCTCCCAGCCTTGGCTGGGTGAGCACATCTCTGCAGAGTGCGGAAGGAGGAGGGTGTGATCCCTGTGTTTCTGACGCCACTTCAGCGCTGAACTCCACTTTAAACAATCTCGTGAATGTGTCACACTCACTCTGAGAGCAGGAGGTTTCTTTGAAGTCATCTCTGTAGAGGACACTTAAGCAGTGCCGATCACGATTCAAGAAGCACCTGTCTTTTGACCCAGCAATCTGATTTTTTCTGGAGGTTGATATTGCTGAAAAGCTCAAGGGTATGCATTTATGCAAAGAGGATTTCTCTGGCATTATTTGTAACAGGGAAAAAAAATGAAAAACAAAAAGAGCGCATCGGGAGGCAGACAGCCTAAATGTCCGACTGGAGGAGATTGGCTGGATAAGTAATGGCGCTTCCAGGCAACTACTTCCGAAGTAGTCATTCCTAAGATTGAGTTTGCTCTCCACACTCTGCCACCGGTGGTTCTTCGTGACATATTTTTGAATAAGGAAAACAAGAATGAAAAATATGAACAGCGTGGTGTAAAAATACACCATTCATCTTGGTTTGTACACAGATGAAGATTTGGAAAGATGTGCACCTTTGCTGAAAGACCCATGGGGACATCCATCATGTCTCCAAACCCCATGTGTCTCTCCTTAAACCGTTTGCACAGAGATGTCATCTTTTCTTGTCAGCTCCTGAACATGTCCCTAGCAACCCCGCCCAACCTCCTACATTACCCCAGCTCCCTGTCTTTGGACTCACTTATGCCAGTGTGCAAACATGCTTCAAGTTATTTCCAGAAGCACGAGGAATAATCCATGCAGTGAAATAAGATACAACTGTGGCTAGGGATGCAGCTTGGTTGGTGGAGTGTTTGCCTAGTACGCACAAAGTCCTGTGTTTGATGCCAGCCTTGTGAACTGGGTGTGATGATGGACCAGGGATCCTACATCCCAGGAGACAAAGGCAGGAGGATCAGAAAGTCAAAGTCGAGGGCTGGAGAGATGGCTCAGCAGTTAAGAGCACTGGTTGCTCTTCCAGAGGTCCTGAGTTCAAATCCCAGTGCCCACAGGTGGCTCACAACCATCTGTAATGGGATCCAATGCCCTCTTCTGGTGTGTCTGAAGACAGTTACAGTGTACTCATATACATAAAATAAATCAATCTTGAAGGAAAGAAAGAAGGAGGGAAGGAAGGAAGGAAAGAAATTCAAAGTCAATTGACCTATTTAGAGAGTTGTAGACCAGCCTGGGCTCTTTGAGGCTCTGTCTGAAAAAGAAATTAAATAAAAAAAAAAATACAAATTCCCTTGTACTGCAAATGTGTCCTCTAGCTTTGCCTTGAAAGCCTTGTCTAGTCTAGACTCAGCATCCTGACCTCTCCCAGTATCTCCTGACCCATTCATACCTGGATCATATCTCCATTTTCTGGAAGTAACTGGTGGCCATCCCCTCTCCTTACCCAATCCATCTAGCTGGAGTTCTGCCCTCTGCACCCAGACCCCTCCCACTGTGGATCATCCTGCCTCTCTGGTGGCTCCCTCGGTTTCCTTGGCTTGCTTCTTCTGGCTCCTCCATCTATAAACCCTGACTGATCCTGAGCTCTATCCCATGTCCTCACCTCATTCATTCCTTTTGGGGACTTCACTAGACTGTGTGGTCTTTGCAAGCCATGCCTATGCTGATGGCTCCCAAACTGACCCTGAATTTGTTGCCTGACCCGAGGCTGGCACATGCAACTGCGCAGCCCACATTTCCACTCAGGAATCCGTTGGGCTGCTCAGGGTCCTTCTACTTGCCTAAGATCAGCCTCACGTTAAATACCAACATTTTCATACTCTACAGAAGACTCCATAAAAAAGAATGAAACGACAAGCTACTGGGTGGGGCCAAGTACTCATGTCCAAGAATAAACAAACGTCAAAATTCAACAGTCAGAAAAAAGATGGTGGGAGGCTGGGCACAAACCTGGGTCTTGTTCAGACCTTGTATAAAAACAGCACTTTGGCCATGGCCTGTTGTAAGCTATCCTTACTCCAGTAAGCCCAGCCAGGGAGATGCCAAGAAGCTTCCCTACCCAGTCCCATCTGGTTCTTCTCTCCCAGCAACTGCCTCCAGAACAACAGGTTCATGGCCTTGTGGCCCATGTGGAGTGTCACCAAGATGCAGGTGCGAGTGGCCAACCACCTGCTTGGCAAAGCTCAAAATCAGGAGCCTCTGACAGCCTTACTGGATTCATTCTCTCTCTCTCTCTCTCTGTGAGTGTGTGTGTGTGCACGCGCACATGTGTGTGTGTGTGTGTGTGTGTGTGTGAACTTCAAGCCATGTCACTGAAAGCAATAGGGAAAAGAATAGAATATCATGTTAGCACCGCTAGAGCAAAGTAAAAATCGCAACAGCAAATGTAGGTGTGGGTGTGAAAAGAGCAATTCTTCAGGCATCCCAGGTAGGAGTGTGACGCAATACAGCTGTTGAGAACAAGAGCCTGACAGTGTTTCTCAGAGGCTCACTGCCAATCCTGAAATGTCACCTCCTCCATATAGACGACAGTTTCATTGGCAATGTGCTCGAAAGATTGGGGCCCTGAGTCATACCTGAGCATGCCAAGTCTCCTTGAAGAGCACAGGACTGTCTTGTGTACTTCTGCACAACATCTGGGACTACTTTCTACAGGGAAACCACCAGCAGACAGCACAAACTTGCAGACATACTGTTAAATTGGCCACAGGAGATGTTTACAGTGAGAGTCAAGCATAAAGTTGTACCTCAGCTGGGAATGTATATCTGCTGCTCAAGTTTTTCCTGTGTCGCCTAAGTCTCAAGCCTGCATTTGCAGGCTGCAGATACTTTCTGCAAGTAGGAGATTTCCCAAATACTGGTATTGTAAGGAGTGGTGTGGGCTCCTTATGTATGCCCACACGAAAACATCATAAACGTGTGTGTGTGTGTGTGTGTGTGTGTGTGTGTGTGTGTGTGTGTGTGTAGAGACAGAGATGGAGCCATGCAGGGCAGGGATGGTGCAGTGAGCACTCCACTTTACTCCTGGTTCTGGTTCTGCTGACAGCTTTTTGGAAGTGCAGCCTCTCCAGAGACCCTCCGAAAGAAAGGCGGTTTGACTTACTATCTGTTTTTGCTTGTTTTCTCCCTTGCTTTGAGTTCTGACAGGTTCCAGAAGAGTATAACTGACTCCCGCCCCACGTGGTTGCCCGCTTGGCATTGTGATAAGGCATGTGTAGATCAGCTCTGAACCTGAAGGCACCTGGCATTGCTGGCTTTGTCATGCTGAGGTGTTTGAGGGACTGCTCAAGAGAATGGCCAGAGGCAGGGTGATGGAACCCTCCCAGATGCCTCCTGCTTAGACATGGGAATGAGGGGCCAGGATCTGGATAGGGTCTGAATAAGGAGCCCTGTGTAACTGGGCTGGAGACCCCAGACAGGGAGCTCTTGAGGCATCCATCAAGCTGGGATGATGGGTCATCTAGGCACCAGCTCCCAGTTCAGGACAGGAGCAAGTCGATGGCTGTCCAGTGCAGTTATGTGAGGGACCTGGCCTGGCTTTTTCTCTTATTATCACCCCACCTCAAGCAAGTGTCCCTCCAGGCCATTCTTATCTCAAAGGTGGGTTTATCTGGTGGCTTAGTGGTGAGGACAGGATTGTGGAAGAATAAATGAGTGACAGGAAGTTCCGGCCACACAATCTCTGTCTGTGCCCAGAGAGAAGGAGGCATGGCCACACCACAGCACCAGTACCTCACTTTGACTGTTCACTCATTCACTCATTCATTCACTCACTCACTCACTTGCTTACTCACTCACTCACTCACTCACTTGTTCATTCATTCACTTACTCATTCATTTATTCACTCATTCATTTATTCATTCATCCATTCACTCATTCACTCATTCATTTATTCACTCATTCACTCATTCATTTATTCATTCACTCATTCACTTACTCGCTTATTTATCCACTCACTCACACACTTTTTTATTCATTTGCTCACACACTTTTTCATTCACTCACTCACTCACTCATTCATTCACTCATTCACTCATTCACCCACTCACTTATTCATCTATTCATTCACTCATAAACCTTTGGAGTGACAGTGGTAAGTCTGGCCTAGCTGAGCCTGGTGTCAGGACATTCAGAGGCTGATGCCTTAGGCAGACAGAGATGGCATTTGGGTTCAGAGTCTGAGTTAATGGTAGAACCCAATGAAGCATCAGGAAGAAGACCCTGACTTAGTTCTGGGGACTTCAGAGAGTGCTCTAGCCTATAGGTAAGGCACAGAAGGATTAAGAATCTGGCTGAAGATACACAGAGAGACACAAGGCAGGATTCTAGCCTACACTTCCCTAGAAAAACACCTAGATTCTCACCTCCACAACCTCCATCTGGTCTACCTTCAAGGAGCAAAGTGTCTGCTTTGGTTGCAAGTAGGGTCTCTTCAGCCAGCTGTCATAGTGATGTTCCCTGTGAAGCTCACAGAAGAAGCCAGTGCCACCCAGGGGCTGCAGCTTCCTGGAAACTGTGATGTGGTGGCTCTACTGAGCCTAGAGTAGGAATCTTAGCACCTCTGGGGATAGAAATACAGTTCAGCTCAGAGCTACCACACAGGCCCTCCAGCTGTACCTTAGCTGTGGCCAGCACGATGATACCACAGCCCTTTGTAGGGACAGCTGCTGGCTATAGTTGGAATCACTCTACTGCTCTATGGTTCTGGGCACATCACCCATCCTGTCAGGCAGAGATCTTTCTTTGTGAGTTTACTAAGAGGTAAAAATAATGACGAATGTCAGTGATATGAACAGGCCCTTCCTCCAACGCTGCCTGCGACACAGCTGAGCTGCTTGCTTCTGAGAACAGAGGGGGTAGCTTTTGCTTAGCACTCAGAGGCTTTATGCAGGGCCCGATCTGCAGCTGGGCTTGTCATACAATGGGTACCTAATAATTGCTGTTGACACAGCCTGGGCTGGACTGAACACCTGGCTTCCCCTGCCATTTGAGCACTAGCGAGAGAGGCAGGAATCCTGGGTAAAGCTCACCCAGCAGCTTCTCTGCAAAAGGGAAATAGAAAAGATTCTCATTCTGAAGAGAAATTGTCATGGGCTTGGGGGAGGATCCTGGGGCTCTGAAAATAAACCGACCCCGTATGAGGGAAGGCGGGGGAGGGAGGGAGAGAGGGAGAGAGGAAGAGAGAGAGAGGTGTGGAGGGGAAGTGAGAGCTGTAGAGTGAGGAAAACCAGGTTCCGTGGTGCCTCTTGGGAGACCTGGTATGGGGGCTTGAAGCAGCTCTGGGCCTGCCCTGGGAAGTGGTAGACGGACTGTGGGACCACTGGGCAGAACGTGGTCTCCTTGCATAAGCTCTCTCATCACCCCGGTCACATAGAATGTCACCCTTCTCCGCATGGCATCTGTACCTCTACACCACCCCTCCTCACTGACTCCATAACTCCTGCTAGAACCACCCAGCCCATGAATCGGGAGCTGCCTTAGGACAGGACTGAGTTGTATTGATTTCTGGGTCCCAGTGCTTGCTGATGGCTTGGTCCTCAAAAGGTATTTGGTTAGTAGGCAATTTATTTGTGGTAAGTAACTGCTTACCTTGACTGGACTTTTTTCTTTCACATGAGGTGAGCATAGCACCTGACATTTGCCTCAGAATATCACGATGTGTAAGGCGATCTATTCCATGCCAGTGTGTGGGTGGTACTTCCGAAGAAGTGAGTGGGCCTCTGCATGGGGGGAGGGGCTCTGCAGGGTGGGCGTGACTGGGCAGGCTGTTGCTATGCTCAGGTGGTCTTTAGGGCTCAGAACTCCTGGTCCACTTCTCACTTGCAAACAATGACCTTTGCTACCATTTCCCAGAAGCTACTCTGATCTGTCATTTGTTTCCCCCACCCCCACCCCCGCTTTCCGGCAGAATCTCCTGTTCGTAAGCAGGACAGATGGAGATGTTGAGACAGAGGTTCTGAGTGAGCCCTGAGAAACCCAGATCCTGTCCTGACAGTGTCCTGGTTACAATTGCAGGACAAAGTTGGGGGACCAGAAGGTGAAGAGGAGGGGGAGGGGCTCTGCAGGGTGAGCGGGGCTGGGCACAGAGCAGTTACCAAGGGCTGGATGAGAAATGTCCCTAGGGGATCATGAGTCCCAGTGGTGGTGTTGTGTTGGCAGGTTGTGAGTCTGTGAGATAAGGTGGGTCACTGGGGTGGGTCTTTGAAGGTTATACTCTGGCCATGTTTCTGATCACACTCCCTGCTTCTCATTCCTCAAGATTGAACAGGCCACAGAGCAAGCTCCTGCCAACATGGACGGAGCCATTCCAGCCACCATGGTGAATTGCACCCTCCAAACCCATGAGCCAAAGTGAACCGTTTCTCTATAAAATTGCCTCTGTCAGACACTGTGCCACATCTATGAGACAATAACACAAACAAAAGACGAGTTTCTGTCCAGAGAGGGAAAATCCCAGCTGCTTCTCACCAGCTCGATTGAAAACAGACTAGATGAGACCAGGCAGTACATATGTGCATGGTGCACTTGCGTGTGCATGTGTGAGAGTGGCTATAAGTGTGTGCATGCATATGCATGCGGGTATATGCATCTGTATAACACACATGTGTGAATGTATAACAATGGGGCTCACATCAGCTTCCGTGTGCTGTCACCTCTGGGAATCTGATGTCTGAGTGACAGTCCCTGAGGACGCTGCTTCCTGACATTTTTAGCTGGTGGCAGGTTAGGATCCCGATTTTTCTTGTTTGACTCAATCCAGCAGCCCTAACCTGTCTGGAAGGAGCCAGACTGAACTGTGAGAGCTTCCCTGGGGAAACGAGAGCAAAGAAGTAGAAGGCCACGCTGAGGTTAGGCTCCCTGAGGCCTGCCCACCTGTGGCTTCACTGTCCACTGTCCATTGTACATCGTCAATGAGCTAAGTGTCCCTATTGGTGTCCCTATATTGATGCTGTCAGCCACAAGGGTGGCTGTGGTGGGAACAGGCCATATTCTCTGACTGGAAGGTCAAGTCTCCCTCTGGCTCCAGTGACTTGGAGAGGACACATGATCTCAGCTTTGACTCACTGTTTATAATCCTGGAAGCTCATCAGGCCATTTGCCAAGGCCTCTCCCCAAATCTTGTTCTCTGTAGCTCATACTGATCTAGTCTCCACCTCTCCAGAGCCCCCTTTCTATTCAGTTACCAGCGACCCTCACTCCCCGACCCTCACACCCTAGCCACTAACGGGGGCAGGAAAAGGGGAAGATTCAGAGTTCAGATACATCCCATTCTGTTCTCCTGCATGATCCAACTTAGAGTCCATCCATCCCCAGACCAGAAAGGTCCACTCAGGCAGAGCCAGGTCCACATTCACACAAGCCTGTGCAGAACTTGTCTGGACATAGGGACACTTGGACTTGTAACCCCAAGCCTATCAGGAATTTGCTTGGGACCTTGGTCAAGGAAGAGCTGCAGTGGGCAAGTGAGCTCCCTGGAGACAGCTCACAGCTCACCTTCTTGCTCGGCTGCCATGGGTGTGCTCTGGTGAGCCACGGCCCCAGAGACTTCATTCTAGGATCCTTCTTGCTACTGCTCTGCTTCCTCATGTTTGTCATTGCCATGCTCCTCAGTTATGTGGCTTGGTGTGAGTGGACACCAGGGGACCCTCAGTGCCTACAGCCTGCTGTGAGTACTTCTGGGAGACAGCCACCGTATTGGGCAAATTTCCTGCAGATCAACATGAAGATGAACGTTCACAAATTAATGCTGTTTAGATGAATTAATGGCTATAGAATTAATTCAAATAACTTTAAGAAGAAAGTTTGAGGAGATGGTTTTAGTTGTTTTGCCAGAAAGATGCAATAACGTTAGAGTCAAGAACAGAACGTGCCCCTCCTCACAGAACCTTGAGTAAAGGCTGCGTGATAAGAAGGCAATGAGCTTTCATAAATTACACTAGGAAGAGAAATAGGCTTGGAACCGATTTGGGATCAAGGAAAAACATTCACTCTAGGTCAGGTCTAAGGATGAAGCCACAGGTGTCCACTATGATAAATCAAAGTCATGTGGAACTGTTGCTTTGAACTTATAATGAGCTTACAGAATGAAGCACTGCTTTGAACTTACTATGGACGTCCTTAGTAACTCCCCCTTTGTGTAACATTTGATCTGTGAGGTAATTTCATGAAGAATTTCTGTCTAAGAAGGTATAAAAAGGCTGAGAGAGAAAAAAGTGTCTATATCTATATTTCTGTCTAGATGTGTGCCATACATACACATGTAGGTATATATGTATGTATATAAGTTTCATGTGCACTTGTGAAATTGATGAAACAAGTGATTGGACCTGGCCTGTGTGTGTGTGTGTGTGTGTGTGTGTGTGTGTGTGTGTGTGTATGCATGACCTTCTCTCTATCCTTTTCTTTCTAACCAGTCCCTTAAGAGTTAAAAGAGCTCAGAATTTCTCACCAGGCATTCTTGCCAGCCCCAGATAATTAAGCTTTTTCCATCAGCAGTGCTGACCCTGTAAATCACCCTCTGCTGTCAACTGTCAGGGGTGGGAGGGTAGCATCAGCTGCTATTAGTGCCAACCCCAATCACCAATGCCATACCTCCTTGCTTTCCCCAGTTACCGGGATGTCAGAAGAGGCTTTCAGAACTGGGCCCCAGTTTCCTCCTCTGGAGACAGAAGGGTTCCTTTTAAATCCATGGTATATGGCTTCATAGTAAAAAGTCAAAAATATACTGATCACATATTATGTTTAAGGTGTGAGCTTTATGTTATATATAAAACACTATTATTTCTGTGAGTTTCAGATAAATGGTGGTTAATAGAAGTGAGATGACATGCTTTGATCACATGTTATGATCACAGAGTTAATTAACATCAGCCCAGGCTCTTCTGTGCTTTACTGGACTCCACTCACCCAGCACTGGCCCGTAGCAACTCTTAAACCTGTCCTTAGACACAAAAGACCCCCACCCAAAATAGCACAGGGCCTGACTACTGTGGCTGGGGTCAACATAGCTCTGACTATGGATGGATTGTGCCAGCGAGTCCAGAAGTTGCCTCCAGCTGCTTCCCGGTATCGGGGTCTTCAGGATCCTTCACCAGTTTCTCTATCTTGTGGTCAGTAGATAGGCTTTGAGAAACATTATGGATCTTTGGGCTAATGTGTCCTTGTGAAGCACATACCTGCTGTTGCTCAGAGGACCATCTATCATCTGTAGAGAGGAGGCTTCTGGGAAATGCTAGCCACAGTTTTCTAGTGAAAGCTACCTCTTGTACCCATTCCTGTTACTCCCTGCCTTGACCTTGGCCTCCCGGCCGAGTCCTGCACACCCAGACCTTTTACTATCTCCCTCTGGTCAGAGCTGGCAGGAGAAGGAAAGTCAGCAACAGAGTGTGTTTGAGGACTGCTCCAGTTGTGGCCAAGTTCCATCTGGGGACTCCTATTGATGTGCACCCATGGCTGACTAGGCGCCCTGCCTCTGGCTATCCCACCCAGGCCTGTAGATCAAAAGCACTCTCATTAACTGGTGCTAGCACTACAGGCACAGTAGCTCTGTGGATGAGACTCTGACCCACAAAGCGAAGGTTGTGGGATTGCTCTAAGGCTTTCTGATCTCAACCCCTGCACATTTACTATGTGACTGCAAATGAGTTGCTGCACCTCTCTGAGACTTAGTTTCTCTGCTGTGATATAGTACACTGTAGGTACTCATGATGGGTACTTCGCATGATTAGGACTGTTGCTCACAGTATTTGTCATGCTGAATCTACTTGCTTTTACTGTAAGAAGCTATCAGAAGATACACCATCAACTTAATAACAGCTTTTGAAGGCGGGGTGGGGGAAGAAAACAAGAGAAAGATGAGATTAAATGTCTAGGTCAATCAGAAGATACATCTTATTGTAGAATGTTGATGCATGTCTCAGAATAGAGAATATTGCTTTGAAAAGCTGCCCTGGGCTTCAGCTGCCTGGACTCCCTCCCTTACAGCACAGAAGCGGCTTCGTTGGGTGACTGGACTTAGTGTGGACTCTGCTGTGAGCTGATGACTGACCCTGGAGAGTGCTTCCTCCTCTGCTTTCTATGTCCTTTGCACAATGAACAGGGGTAGTCACTTGCTCCCAGTCTTCTAGCCCTAGACCTGGCGAGAGATCTGGGAGTTCCTTCCCCCAGTCCTGTTTCAAGGTTAGTGTGCCTCATCTCTTGCCCAGTCAGACTCCCAGGCACAGTTACTGAAATACACCTAGCAGATGCTATTCCCTTCCTTTCAGGAGCATCCAGGGTGGCCTTGGAGGAACAGGGAGGAGAGGGAAGAGGAGGAAGAAGAAGAAGAGGAGGAGGAGGAAGAAGAAGAGGAGGCAGGACAAGGAAGAGCTGGGATCAGAATGGACCTGTTACACCCACATGCTTCTAGCTACCTTTAAACCGGGTAACACTGCAATCCTCTGAGCTTCCGCTCAGCTCTTTTCACAGTGAAGCAACTTGACATTGTGGGAGAGAAAGGAAAGACCAGGCGAGAGAGATGCGGCAGCCCACAGCCACGGAGGGCAGGAACTCTCTATCCACCACACTGCCTCAAGCCTAGAGAACCAGGTCAGCCAGCGATGATCAGGTAAGCCACGCACAGGTGGGAAGGGGGCCAGGCAGGAAGGTCAGGTTGGTTCTCTGGGGCAGAGGTTTGCAATGGAAGCTTTGGGTAGCTAATAGGGTTTCAAATTCAGGGGCTCACTGAGAACCTGCCTGTGCGAACCCCACTGGTGGGCTGGTCTCTTTTTCATGTGGGTTCCTGGTCATCTAGTTACTGAGACCCTCTCTTCCACAGCTCTACTTTGGCAAATTCTTGCCTTGGCCTTGGCTACTGACCTCTCTGCCTTCTTGGTCCCCTTCCTGGTCATGTGATTCTATATTTACCCCACTCTCTGTGAATCCCTTTCTATTCTTTCAGTTTCTGTTCCTTTGGTCCCTGCTGATCTTTCTCTGACAATGTCTTTGACCCTATCCTGAAGCCCCTTGTCCTTGACCACTAAATAGCTCTCTGATAGAGCTCAGTGGTCATCAATCGTCAGATCCTGTAAGTAATGGACAGGCAACAGGCCCTGGGCATTAGGAGCAAGCAAGAGTGGAATATTGTTAAAAGATAAATTCCACTCTTGGTCATTTATTAAGATTAATGCAAGTCCTTAGAGACAGACCCCAGGCAAGCTCCTGTAGACACAGTGTCTGAAGAAAGGAGTTACTATGTGTCTTGGCTCCAGGCCACCCATCGGCTCCGGCACAGTTAGTCTCTCTTGTACACTTGCACACTGTTACCAATGGCTGCAGCAGCACTTCAGGCAGGATGGCAAGCCTGTGGCCACGTGTGTTTCTTTACTTTAGGACGACTTTCTAACATTCTGTCCTCAGATGCATCCTTCCCTGTCTTCCGCCCTGGGTCCCTTTGCCCTGACCCCCCTGTGAGCCAGGATTCCTGAATTCTCAGCAATGACAGCCTTTGATTCTTGTCTTGCAGATAACCATGAATTTTGTGGTGGTTCAAATGAGAAATGTCCCCCAAAGGCTCGGGCATTTAAATGCTTGGTCCCCAGTAGGTGGCGCTGTTTGGGAAAGCTTAGGAAAGCCTTGCTGGAGGAAACGTGGGTGGTAAGGGGGCACCTCGCTCTACTTCCAGCCCACCCTTACTGCTTTGTGCTGTGGTTAAAGACCTGATCTCTCAGTTTCCTCCTCCTGCTGCCATGCCATGCCCACCATGACGGGCTCTTATCCCTCTGGAAGAAGTGCTCTTGGTCATGGTGTTTTATCACAGTGACAGAACAGTAACTAACATGGCCTGTGAGTAGGCCTTTCCTTAAGGAAAGCCCTTGCTGTTCCTAGGAGCCCCTGTACACTTCTATTCAAGTCCCACAAGGACTCACTGGTGTCACCTTAGTGAGACCAGGCCCTTATAACTAACCCTGAAACACAGCACACAGGATGCTCTCCCTGTGCGCTGTCAGGATGTCACACAATAAGTGATGTGCTCAAGGAGAAAGATGAAGGACTTGGAAGTAGACACACCTGCTTCAGATTCTGGCGGTTTTATTCGCTGGCCACGTGACCTTGGGCGAGCCATTCCAACCACTCTTTTTGCTACAGTGAAGACCTTACATGGTCATACTTGGTCACTACGAACTTGGTTCAACATCTGTGACAAGTCTCCACACATCAGAGCCCGCCATCTCTGTGGCATTTCCTCTGCTATGTGTAAACGGTCTCTGTCAAATGTGCTCACAGCTGGAGAGGGGTCTGCCCAGGCATGTGCCTGGCCTGAAGCAGCAGAAACAAGTACAGTCTGGTGCATCCTGGGACATGGTGGAGTCTTCAAATTGTGACTCAGCTCCCATCATCCTTGTGCTCCCAAATTCAGGAGCTCTGTGTACCTGAGACTCTTTCCTCTTCTGGCTTCTGTGCACTGGGTTCCATTCCCCTCCACCCCCATACCACAAGTGAATGAATGAATGAGTGAAAAAATGATTTTCAGATTACTGTTTCAGTCTCTCTTATGTTTCATTTAAATCAACATGTGTTTATTAGCTTAAATTTATACCTTTGGGGTGTGATTTGAAAGCAGGAATGAACAGTTTTATGAAAAAGAAAACCACACACACATATTCACAGGTACACACACACACACACACACACACACATTTTCCCCAGTTTGTCATTGATATGGGCACCACAGAGCATCTTTGGGCCCAGATTCTTTTAAACGGTATTTTACTGCAGCACTCAGCATTCTCCAGTAGAAACAGTGAGAGCAAAGTTAGAACCTGTGTTTTTTTTTCAACATCTTTGAGACCTAGGGAATAGTCTTGTCTTATTATAACTCTGAAGAACATCCAAAGGAAGTGGATAGTACCTGTTGTGCTGCCATGGCTACCGGTATTCAGCTTCCCAAAGTGAGGCAACACTGAACAGGATGTTTCTCAGCCATGTCTGTGGAGGTACCATGCTTTCTTCCTCTATGGAGCGTCTCTGTCTGTAGACTATGACACCATGGTCTTGGACAGAAATAGCTGGCGACTTATCTGTGTCAACCGACTCTAGAGTGGGGCTCCTAATGGTGCTCACAGCTGAGCCTGGGGCAAAGACTGCTTCGGAGGTTGAGGCCAAAGAGTCACAAGTTCAAAGCCAGTCTGGGTAACACAGGGAGGTCCTGTCTCAAAATAAAAGATAAAAAGAGTTATAGCGAGAGATAGAGAGATAGAGAGACAGCCATAAAGACATAGCTCAAGGGCAGAGCCTTTACCTAACTTGCTGAAGTCCCTGGGTTCTATTCCCCATATCACAAAAAGGAAGGAAGGAAGGAAGGAAGGAAGGAAGGAAGGAGAGAGGGAGGGAGGGAGGGAGGGAGGGAGGGAGGAATGGAGGGAGGGAGAAGGAAGGAATAAATGATTTTTTTAGATTGTCATTTTCTTCTGAAGCCTCCACTAACAGTTCTAGTGGCTTAGAAGTCAAACTGAGACATGACAATACCAGGACAATTAAACCAAAACAAAACTGTGGCTGGTTGACCTGTGCCATCATCCCTGAATACTGAGGCTTCTGCCCTTCCTTCCCCCACCCATGAACTCCGCTCTGTCACCAAGCCTTTTGGCAGCCGCTGAGGCACTCACTCACAAGAAGCAGAATATTTCTGAACTTGGGTCTAAGTGAGAGGGTTTTGAAACTCAGCAGTACACAGGAGCTGAGGTCCTGTGGGGATCATCCTATCTCTGCAGGCCACTGCCACCATCAGGATCCACTGAAAGGGAGGCCCGGCCCAGGCTGCATGGAGGGGAGGAGTGGGAATTTTATCTCTTGCTGTCCTTTTCTGTTTTGATCTGTGTGAGCTGGGGTTTCTGTCTCTCTGGGGTTGATTCTGCGCATGTACCTCTCCATCACCGCCTCCCCTCCCGCACTTCCCTCTTAAAACCCACCAGCTTGTCTTTCACCCCTCAATTCCACTTTCTTATCAGTAACTGTTTATTGAGAGTTTCAGCTTTGATTCACAGCTCTCCCGTCCCAAGCCCTTTCAGCTTTAACATATTCCCCCCCACACACACACATTCTGGGGATTAAACCCAGGGCTTTGCAAGTGGCCCCTAGCCCCAGCCTGAGATTTCATCTTGCTGGGAGTTCTGATGTTCCCTTAGTTCCTGGGACTGATCCCAGTCCACCAACACTAAGCCTGGTTCCAGCTCCCAAGGCCTGCTCCATCTTCATCTGGTGTGGTTGGGGCTGATCTGTGCAGGACCACTCCTGGCCTCTTTGGGGGAGGAGTTTCTGATCTGTGCAGATCCCCAGCCTGACTATTCCACCATCCTCCCTGGAACCTGCTGGGACTCACATACTCTCTCCTCAAACCTCTATCCCCGAATTGCAGATATCTTTTAGTGAAATCTCTGGTTCCCTGGATCCTCTCGCTCAGCTTTGGGGCAAGGATCTCCTTTCTGCATTCGTGAAGGGCCCTGGCAGGGTCAGGAGAGCAGACCAGGCCTAGAACCTCACAATCAAAAACAGGAAAGGGAACCAAACAAGGGTCTAAGCAGCACAGCAGGCAGTTTGTCCTTGAATGACCTTGAGCCTTCCCTGCCCCTTCTGAAGGCCAACACTCTTCAAATATTTCTGGTGCCTTTCGCCTCTCCCTTCTCCATCATTCTATCTGGATGATCCCAGAGGCCCTGCTCCCCAGCCCACCTGTAGTCTGCTCTCTGCAGAGTAGTCTGTGGCCCCTCCCCCCCCAGAACCCGCTACAAGGAGAGATCAGTTTCCAGCAGCCTTAGCTGCAGCAGCCTCTGTTCTCCAGAGCCCTTCTAGAACCCGTGGAGGACCCCTAGCACCACTCCTGAGTTAGCAAATTAGCAAGACTCGTGGATTGGAGGATGAACTGGGGGTCTGTGGCTGCCCAAGCAACTTTAAAACTCACATCTACTACATCAACACACACACACACACACACACACACACACACACACACACACATGATGTGTGATGTGTATGGAATCCTTGGTAGCTATTTGCCCAGGTTTGACAGCAGTTCTTAAGATTTAGGAGACATTATCAAAAACAAATTTCAAAGATGAAAATAAAGCATTTCTAAACCATCAATAATAAAAAATCAATATCCATCAAACTCCGCTCCAGGCAAGCCTGAGCGATCTCCTACTCCCTCTACAGAAAGTGCCATTGCAGAGTCATGGCCACAGAAGATGTAATCCACGGGGAGGGAGCCCAGGCACTGGGACAAAGTACTGTAGGGGTGTGCACGGTCTCCATTGTGTGGTAGCCCTGGCAGTTTTCAGCTTCTTAAGTCTATCATTTCCTTTCTCATTCTAACTACATGTCAAGTAGGAGAGCTGACTTGGTTCCTAACTCTGGATTCTTCTTATCTAAAGAGATTCTCCAAATTAATTGTTTCACATTTTACTGACTGGGGTGTCTGCTGCCTCCTGAGGCTTCCTCGTGATTTAGAATCAACTGTGTCCACCCCTGCCCTCCCCCTCCTCCCACACCCCTCCCCCCATCTCCGCTTTTCCTCTGCTCTTTTCCTCACCCTCCACTCTCTCCTGGCTGCAGACTCTGGAAAAAGCGACTACCTGGTCCTCTGCCTGCTTTGTTGTTCTTCCTGTGTGGACCAGGACCCCTTTAGCCCTGCCCTCCATTTTCCCTTCTGGTCACCTGGGACTCGACTTCAACTAGTTCCTCTGGGAATCCCTGCAAACACAATCTACTTTAAGTGAAGGCCTCTGCCCCTGTCTAGCCTGCTTGCCATGATACCTGCTACTCTCTCTGCCCAGCAACACTGCCCACCGACACTGCCCTCCACAGAACATTAATTAGGAACCTTTTTAAAGACTGTCCTCTGCCTTCTCATGAGCCCTGGGAGGGCAAGGTCATGTCCATCTGTCTCTCTCGTGGCCTCAGCACACAGAACAACATTTGGTTCACAGTAAACAGTCCCGTGAGTAATTGTTGAATTAATAAACTGTTGTTATTGAGTCAGAATCTTCTGGAAGAAGTGTTGGCAGTCTGCCTTGGGAGCGTTAAAATGCACAAGCCTTTTGACCCATGACTTCTAGTAAGGAATCCCAAGACAGTATCAGAAAGATTCATGGAAGGGAAAATTAACCTCCTGGTAAAACTCACAGGAATCTATCATCTCCCTGCCTCGTCTTGGCTTCTCTAAGAAGCTGCAGGGTGACCCCAAGCAAACGTTTGATTGATTATTTTCTCAGGGTGACCCCAAGCAGGCTCATGATTGACTATCTTCTAATTGCTATGATAAACTACCTGAGGGAAACAGGGGGGACAAGGTTTGTTTTGGGCGACCATCTCAGAAGGATTTAAGATTGTGGCTGAGGGAAGGCACAGTCGTAGAAGTGGCTCCCTCTGCAGTGGGTGGAAAGTGGGCACATGGTGGCAGACACAGAATGGAGAAACCGATGTACCCAGAGACAGTGTAACCTGCCAAGGTCACCCTAGTAACAGACTCCAGCCACCTCTTAAGGACCCCTAAGCTTTCTGTAGTCCCTCCTATGTAGGGAAGAACCTTGTGGCTTCTTGACCTGCCGGGGCAGACTTGTGGCCAACTTGTACTTGGAGCCATCAACCCAAGGTACCCAAATGGCTCATTCTCACTACTGGTACAATGGTGGTGGTGTTCTGGGTATACTCACATCTCATAAGACTACAGAAGTCTCCTGGAATCAAGAACACAGGAAAATTCAGAATCATCATTCCTAAGCACCTCCAGCTGAACAACTGGTTCTGCCTTATGTAGGGAAGACATTTCCTATATAGTAAGCACTTCAGTGTCTTCCCCAAAGTCATTCTGAACCCCAGGATTGGTGTTTAGGCTTCTGTGTGCATGTACCATCAATAACTTTCCCTGATTTTCGAGGTAACATGTACACATTCGTTCCAGTTTGAGGGCTGTGGTAAGCAACATCCTACACATTAGATCTCTGTGCCCATTTCTGACTGGTTCTAAGGTTTACATCTCTAGAGCTGGGATTTCCAGGTTGATGCATATTGATAGAGTTCCCTCTCCATTTCTGAATATTATCCCCCTAATCTGTCTGATGGGAGAGAATTGACATCTATAACCTTCATGAGCCTCAAACTCCAGCTTCTGACTGTGTCCAAATAACCCAGGAAGGAGGAACTCTTTGAGTTAGCATCCTTCATTCAGAGATGGAAAGGGAACTCTATCAACCCAGAAATCCCAGCTCTAGAGATGTAAACCTTAGAACCAGTCAGAGATGAGCACAGAGATCTAATGTGTAGGATACTGTTTACCACAGCCCCAAACTGGAACGAATGTCTACATGTTACCTCAAGAGCCAGGGAAAGTTCTTGATGGTGCACCCAAGTCCTTAACATGACTCAGTGTGAGCTGTTCATCATCAGGGTGGGAAGTTTGGGAGGAAGGGGGGGCAGTCAGGTGTGTCAAGGATCTCAATACTCATGCTCACAGGTCAGCTCTCCTCCTGCAACCTTATTGGACAGATGAGAATATGACACCCCTCTCCCCATCAGGACACATACCCCATGAGGACACAGACGACAGCTCTGAATCTGACCAATGTTGTGGCCAAGAGCCCTGGGACTGGGCTCCCTGCCTGTTCTCCACTATTCTTCTAGGTGACAAAGATAATATAGACCTTTTCATGAGACCCTGTGGCTATAGCCTGACACTGGCTGTCCTGAGACCCTGATTCTCTGAAGACTCAGAGTCCAAGTGCACTATGGTCCCTACACTGAGCTGGGCTGTGAATCCTCTGAATTTCTGTGGCTTAACTATACACATCTGGAGATGGGGACTTACCTTGCATATTCTATGCCTTAATTGAAGCACGGGCTGGGAGGGGTTTTCTAGTCTTTTTGTAAACCAGATGTAAGTAATAAGTATAAGCAAGCTGTACCATATGGAGGTCAAAGGGCAACATCTGGTCTCAGTCCCCTCGTTCCACCTTGTCCTGTTGAGAACGCCAGGAAAGCTGGTGTGGGAGGTTTTGGGAGTCTCTGTTTCTGCTGGGGTTACAGATGTGTGCTCTGGGGATTCAAACTCAGGTCTTTACGCTCTTAAATCAAATACTTTACCCACTGGGTCATCTCCCCAGCATATGTTAATCTTTTCAAAATTATACATTTTTATTTTGTGTGTGTGTGTGTGTGTGTGTGTGTGTAGTCATGTGTGGACACATGCATGCCACAGCACACATGTAGATAACACTCAGTAGTTGATCCTCTTTCTACCATGTGGGTCCCCAGCTACTGAACTCATGTAATGAATCTTGGTCCCAAGTACCTTTAGCCAATGAGCTATCTTAGTGGCCATCAAATGTCAATCAATCTTGATGTCTCTCTCTCTCCAAGTCCTCTTCTGTTATACACGAGGTAGAAAGGGCCAGAGCCCAGAGTCATCCACTGAGAGCCTTGCTGACCAATACAGCCACAGTCTCAGCTTTCACATGGATAAGGCTCAGCCTGTGTCTGACTGCCCTGACCATAACTGGGATTGATGTTGAGATCAGTCAGCATGGCTTTTGATGATCTCAAGGGCTTTTCTCCTCTGTAAACAGGAAAAGGAAGAATGGTGAGCCTGGTGCTGCTCATCTTTAATCTCAGAGCTCAGGAGGCAGAGGCAATCAGATCACTCTGAGTTCAAGGCCAGCCTGGTCTGCATATGGCTCCATGCCAGTAAGAAGGAGCAATGAGAGCCTCAATGGATGGAGAATCATCTCCCTGGTGGCCTTAAGGCTGCCCAGTGTGCATGTTCTTTTTCTCCCCAGAAAGCCAGTGAACTTGGGAATTCTGTCCCACTTTCCAAGGGCAGTGACCAAACTGGGGGACTGAGCTTGCATCTCCTGGATCCTGACCCATGACAGGTGCATCTCGGAGCTCCTAGGGACCAGCCTTCCAAGGTCCTATTGCCCCTGCTTCCCACCAAGCAAATGAGAAGAGGAGAGCCTCCGGGCTGGCCTCACAAGGCAGCAGGTAAGGATGCAGCTTCTCTCATCCTCAGGGTTTTATTGATAGGCCTTGAAGGATGCAAAGGGAGAGAGCTGAAGGACGCACCCCTGGACCCTCGATGTGGCAGCTCTCTGAAGGCCAGCTGTGTCTCCCTGGAGGACTGAGACCTCACAACAGTTCACAGTTACTAAGGAAGCCCAACTGCCTTGACTGCTTCACTGGCTTGAGGTCTGCTGTAAACAAGGCCACCTAGGTGGGAACAGTGGCTACCTTACAGCCATTCCAAATAATAAGAAAACTGACTGTGCAGTAACAGAAGGGGGGAGAGGTTAGGGTTTATCTGGGGCTGATCCACAAGGCTCTGTGTGAGTCTCCAGGAGAAGCCATCGGGAGTCGGGGGACATCAGGCACAGATGGTGATGAAAGCTAGTGTGGACGGAGGACTGTCTCTTTGGAGGACCTGGCCTGATTCTGTGTGACATGGGGATTCTCTGTGAGGCAGCATGGTCCCCAAGGCTGCCTGTCCCCCCTTTCTGCCTACATACACTAGCTCTGCTTTGTCACCTGCAAGGACCTCATGAACCCCTCAGCCTGTTTGTGTAACTGGAGTTCAAACAAGTCTATTAACTACTACCCAATTAAAGTCAACAGCCAGTGCTATGTTTGCTGGCTCAAGCCTTTTGGAGCCCCAGGGACTTTCAGATGTTACAGGCTGTGACTTTAAAGGCCAAGGCTTGTTCTCTGCTGAAGGCTTCTGATGGGTCCCCTGGTGTCAGGACAGAGTTCTCTCTCTCTCTCTCTCTCTCTCTCTCTCTCTCTCTCTCTCTCTCT
>JADRCH010000213.1:1287515-1305148 GCA_019843965.1 Rhynchomys soricoides | reverse complement strand
CTCTCTCTCTCTCTCTCTCTCTCTCTCTCTCTCTCTCTCTCTCTCTCCTTTCTGTGTTATTTGATCACATGGACCTCAGGGCACTTCTGGCCCCTGGCCTCAGCTGAGCACGGAGCCTCACTGGAGATGTGATATAAATTACCTCACCACATCAATGCAGCTTCACCTGTATCTTCTGTTCGTGAAAGCCACCCGCCCCACTTCCCTTCAACCAGTGATACTGTCAGCTCTATTCCAAGGCTAGCTTAGGTGTCACCCACCCCTGGAAGTCTTCCCTGATCCCTCTTGAGGCTCAGGCTTTCACGTGACTGAGCCCGGTCATTGGTTCCATGCTGGCAGTCAGCCAAGCTATCAAAAGATCGCAGGCTGTAACTGACAGTGTCCCTTCCCCGTTCTGGAGGCTAGGGTTTCTAGAGAAAGCTGAAGCAGAGGCAGTTCAGAAGCCTCTGTCCTTGGACTGTTGCTGCTGCCTGTTTGCTGGGTCTTTACAAGGTCTCTTCTGGGTGTAGCATGTGTGGGTGGGAAGGGAGGTAGCACTTTCATCTTAGAAGGCTATCCACCCTATAGGATTGGGGCCCCACCTAGGGAACCTCACTTAACCCCATTACTCCGAAGGACTGTCTCCTAACATAACTGCATCAGGAGCTAGGCCACAGTGTGTGAATTTTGGAAATCAAGAACCTTTCCAGGATCCTAGGTAGGTCTCTATTCTGAGATAAACAGGGGGTTGGTTAGCACATGGAGGTGGACTCACAACCGAGCTGAGGAGAAGACAAGAGAGGAAACATCCAAACAAAAAAAACTGGCCAGCATGAGGGAATATCTTTTTCATTTCTAGAAACACAAAGGATGCACAAACTTCTCAGAACAATAACGTGTACTTGACCCTGGGACTAAATCAGCCCGGTGGTAGGCTTCAAGAATGCTTTGATCAGGGAGCTAGGTATATATCTCTGCAGTCTTCTGTGGATATCCGCATTGTATGTAGATTTTAGCTTCAGGATGGCTTCCTGTGTAGCTGACTGTGGACTGCTTCAGGCTTCAGACCCACACTCACCAACAATTCTGAGAAACAGACCTATGTATCCCAGAATTCTTTGCAAAAGCCTAAGACCAAACTAACTCAATGTCCTGAGCAGGCATGACCTCCAACTGGCTTAATGCAGCCATGTATACCTCATTGTTCAAGGTGGGTGGTTTGTTTTCTGGGGGGTCAAGCAGAAGGGAGTAGTAGAAATGATAAATCCCCAGGTCCATTTATTTCTTACCTTCCCCCCACAAACAACAGTATTGCTAAGCCAGGCCCCCGCGTGCTCAGTGTTAAAGTCCTAGATGCAATTAGGGTAAAATATGACCTAGAGCCGCTGACTAGCCTGGATAATTCTGGGGATTATCCTGAAAGCAATGAGATCCTCAAGGGGGATTCAGCCCGGCGAACAACTACACTAGTGATCACAGGATATATGACAAAGGTCTTCAAACCTGAGTGGCTTAAAAGGCTGCTTCCTACCAGCCCTCTTCCTGACAGGGCTGAAGCACTGGCTGGCTGGTACCTGAAACCCATGGTCTGGCTAAAGTCTCAGTCACTGGCCAAGCTGCAGTCACGTCCAGGATGACTGAGGAGTGGCTGCCTCCTCTCATTCACATGACTCCTGGTGGCCTTGGTGGACTTGCTTTGACTTCACTCATGTGACCCTCAGGACTGTCTTCAAGCAAGCAGACAAGGGAGTAGGAGTGAGATCTAGCACTGCTGAAGGCAACACAGCCCTCTGCTGCCTCCTGTCAGTACATAAGGTGTGACAGAAGGGCGGGATCTGCAGGGCGACAGGAACCAATGGTAGCAGCAGGAGGAGGTGAGACTCCTGGGGACTGTTCACAAGTCTCTCAGGCACTTCCTCTCAGATGTGGCCGTAATTTGGCACTCTCTTGAGTGAGGCAAACACTGGTCCCTGCAGAGGGTGACATCTGTGAACCAGAAAAGACTTTGTAGATGTAATGGGGGTAGGTGGGGCAGGGGCAGTTCTTCATCCTTTGTGCTCCTAAGTAGCACCAGGACATTCTTACACCCACTCTAGCTTGTTTTAGCTCCCAAATAAATGACATAGGTACTTAATATACTTGGTAGCAAGCTGTAGGAACTACACTGGGCAGATACTCATCTATTCTAACCCTCTATGGCTGCCTACTTCCCAGCCATGTGGCCCTTTACCTGCAAGCTGAGTCTTGCCCTGGCTCGCTCGGTTCCATATCCTCATGGTGACTCTCCTGATGATCTGCTTACAGCAGCTATTTCTTCTCATCCTTCTCCTCCTCTCCCTCTTCTTCCTTCTCTTCTTCTCTTCCTCTCTCTCTCTTTTTTGCTTGGGTCCCCTGACTAGGAGGATCAGAAGTCCCACCCTACTCTCTTCTGCCCAGCTATAGGCTGAATCTGCTCACTATAAACCAGAGGAGATGGAAAAGAATCTTTACACATCACTGAGACAAGAGATGCTCCAATAATCATGACAAAGCCAACGTGTGTCAGGACTGCAACCAGATCTCTGGGTATGGCAATCAGCATCTGAATACACAGTGCACAAAACCATCCCCAACAAGTCCTGGCCCACACCAAATCTCCCAATGCCTAGACCTTGGCCTTCACAGCTTAGGAACTCATGAGACATGAATGACCCATTGTCTCATTGCCCTGAGGTGCTCTCCTTGGGATGATTCCATACAACCTCACCCTACCCTGAGACATTGGTGAGAGATCTTGGAGCCCAAGAATGGAGATAATTCACAGCTTCCAGAATGGGCCAAACACACTGGTAAGTTGTGTGCCAGACAAGCTGGCAGCAAGCATCCAGTTTCCAAAGGATGCCATATCCTGGGATAGGTAGCAAGAACTTCCTGAGCTTCTCATTGCTCCCTGGTGGATGAGAGAGAATAGGCTCACACTGGTTCATTTCCTCCCTCTATTCCAGGTTCCAGGTAGACAGATTCCAGGGGACAGGTGTCCAGTGTATTTTTTGAGAACCTGCCTACATCTTGCTGGTTCATTCCCATCCTGCACAGGGGTCTGTGTATTCCTCTTTACTTGGGCTTGGTCATCCAGCACCTGTTCTGCAGCAGATTCCTCCTTAGGCAGTAAGGGAGATGCTAGCACACTGCCGCTCATCTGGGCACAAGCTTGAATATGTGACTGAGGGTGTGCGTGTGCTGAAGTGAGTGTGAGTCCAGCTGAAGGATCTGGTCTCTGTGCAGCCTCCAGCTGATGTTGTGGCCCAGAAGAGGGCATCAGATCTCACCACGGTTGGTTGTGAGCCACCATTTGGTTGTTGGAATTTGAACTCAGGACCTCTAAAGGAGCAGTCAGGGCTCTTAACCACTGAGCCATCTCTCCAGCCCCCCTCCCTCCACTTTTTAACACCAGCAGCTTGGCACCTGGCTCAGCCCTTCCCCAGCCAATCTCCCTGTTACTACTCAGTGGGTTCCTCAGGATCCTGCACAGGATCCTCTCCTGTGGCCCTGGGCCCTGGGAGATGGTCATGCCCCTGCCTTAAAGGCTCTCAGACCCAGCAGCATCTCCAGGCTTCTCTCCTGACAGGCCCCATACAGCAGCTGCAGGCAGGGAGCTCCCCCAGTCCTTTTATCTTACAGCTTGTTTGACTCTGGTTCACTTGGATCTGACACGCTGTGATTGGCGGATACATTCTTTACAGACTCCACACTGATTTTCTGCCTCCTGATTTCTGTTTGTCCTTATGATTGATTTATTGGAGGAACAGAGGGTTGCCCCAGAGTCCTCTGACTGATGCTGTTAGGTGCCGCTGAAGACTCCAGTCTTCCCAGACCCAGCGGCGCAGCTACACATTGGCATGATCCCAGGGTAGACTATGAATAATTTCATCTGATTTGGACTGGGCCAGGCCATCAAATTGGTTTTAAATACAGTTTCAAAAGGGAAACCAATATTCTTTTTTGGGAGTGTGGTGGCCTGGGAATTGCAAGTTCAGACTGAGAGATGGTTTTTATCTGATGTATACAGTTAAGAAGACAAGCACTATGCCTAAAGGGAATGCAGGCTGTGCAGCTGTGGAGGGCTAAGTCAGTCCACACTCAGGTTGATGGAAGTTCGAGAGGGTTACAGTCACTATGCTAGGTTGCCTCCCACTACTTGTGCAGCCCTGGTATAGACATGGGGTTCTAATCCTGGTACTGCCAACTTGGTCTTTGGTTTTCCCCATCTGTGGAATAGGAGTCAAGCCCTGGGTATGGCTGCAGGAACCCACTCAGGACCAGGAGAGCAGGAACAGCAATGCATGGCAGGACCCTCAGGCCAGCTCACACTTTCACTTGTAGGGCAGAAGAGTAGGTCTTCTCCTTAGCCCAGCCTTAGCTCTGTCCTTACCAACAGGGCTATCTGATCACATCTGTTGGCATTTCATCTAGGCTCCGTCTCACAGTTACCTGGCAACAGCCAGGTGTGCCTGACTTACTATAAAGGGTCTACTTGCCCCCTCCTCACTCTTTTGCTCTCTTGCTCTTGCTTTCTCCTCTTGCTCCTGCTCTCTTACCCTCTTCCCCCTGTTCTCATTCCCCTCCCTCTCTCTCCCTCTCTCTCCATGTGCTCATGACCAGCCTCCCCTCCTTCTTCTTCCCCCCCCCTCTGCCTTCCTCTCAACTCCCCTCCCCATGCCCTAAATAAACTCTATTTTACACTGTAGACCCTCTATCCATCCCAAGCTAGCCCAACACCTGTCACTTGGTCCTCTTGGGCCCTGAGGTGCTCCCTCTGAGGTGCTCGTATGAATGTGTGGGCAGATTTTGGAGGAGGTACATGGGCTTTGAGGTCTTCAGAGGCCTTGAAAAAAGCTAGGTATTGGGGCTCAAGACCTGGGCAAACAGGGGCTAGAGAGGGAAAGATGCACAGGTTCTGGGGTAACCTCATACAGGGACACACACATTAGAAGATGACTTCAGGGTCCCCACTGAGGGCTCAGAGCAGGGCCTTTGGGGGAAGGGAGAGCTAAAGGTGTGGTTACTATAGGTATCCCACTTCCCTTCCTCCAGTTGCCCCCCCCCCAGGTGACCAGCGCCTTCCTCCACTCCCTTGCCTCACCCATCTCTACTCAGTGGGGAACACAGTTGATGAGATTTATAGAAGCCTCTAAAACAAGCTTTCCCTGTGCATCCATCCTTCATCTTCTCTGTACACCGCTCCCTGAGCATTTTACAGCAAGGAGAGAGAGAGAAAGAAAGGAAAAAAAAAAGCTTCCCTGGCGTTTATTGAGACAAATAGTGGGAGTCTGCCAGGGTGAATTGTAAAAGATGCATCTTCGCCTTGCCAATGAGTCCACGCAAATGCGAAGATGAGTCTCCTCCATCTTCTGGAGCCAGGCAGTTTAACAGTTGGCCATTCAGGGTCCTCGCATCCCACAGGCAATGGGTCCCCACAACTGACCTCAGACCCCATTCACACCTCATGGTCCATATAGCAGATACACACAGGACCAGAGAACCCTTGTGGTTACTCTTCCTGTGAGTGAGGGTGGGAGGGTGGCCCACGCCAAGCATGTGCTGTGGCAGGCACTGAGTCTGTGCTGCAAGTTTATTGCTGGACACAACAGCTCCTCTGGGTGAAGCTCCAAGCCTCGGAAACCTGGGACTCTGCATTCGTGTTATCTGCAAGAAGTAGTCATTCTTTTGGTTGGCTAGTCAGTTTAGGCTCCTCTGGAGTCAGGGGCCTGCACTGTAGTTAGGTGGCCTAGCTCTGGTCCATGTGTTCTAGCCTGGTGTTACTGACATGGGATCTTGTGGCTCTGGAAAGAGTCAGAGAGCTGAAGAGATGGCTCAGGCAGTGAAGCACTTGCTACATACGCACAAGGACCTGATTGCAACCCAAATCATCCATGTAAATCCTGTGCTGGGGAGGCAGAAAGAGGTGGGGACAGACCCACCAGCCTAGACTAACTAGCAAGTCCCAGGTCCCAGTGGGACCAGTCTCAAAAAACCCCCAAGGTTGATAGCTTTCAAGGAATGATATCCAAAGCTGACCTTTGGCCTCTATGCGCATGAGTTCGGATTCACCCAGTGTGACAGTATAACCATAAGCCAGTGGACCAGCCCTGCTTTCCAGGGAAAGGAACAAGCTGAGAGCTTGTTTTGCTTGTTTCCTTTTGTGAGACCAAAACAAGAACATTATACCTGCAGGTTAAGGGTTCCGTTTGCAGTTAAGACAATTACAAACAAGTTTCTGTTTGCCCTGTGTGGGTTAAAGCTTCTGTTTGTAATTAAGAATAATTTCCTGTTTCTCATATCTGATGTAAACTGCAAAACTAGTTTCTCAGTCTGCACTAAACTTGTGACTCCATTCATGTGACCTATATCCTCACCTTTGTGCCTTCCCTTTCATTGTATCTTTCTAACAATGTATCTTTTAAACAATGTATCTTTCTAACAATGTATCTTTCTAACAGTGTATCTTTCTAACAATGTATCTTTCTAACGGTGTATCTTTCTAACAGCAGACTGTATTGCTCCTGAGAATACCTTATCTCTCCTGTGAAATGTCCTTCAAGAGGCCATCAGGAGCTGCTCTATCAAATCTTGACTTAGTGTGAGACATCTGGCTGGCCAGTCCAGGCTGCACCCCAAAATACAGCTTGCTTTGACTGAACAACTGTGGCTTTGATATTTTCTCAGCTCACTTTGACTGGGCATCTTGGGGCACAAGGTCTTGGTTGGTGGTTGGGAGTGGAGCTATCCTCAGCCCTCACTGTGGAAGCCAGGGCAAGGCTCTATGAGCATGGATGAAGACAAAGAGGGATGGTTCTTTTTAAAGGGGTGGGGACCCAGGCCAACCTATATCAGGGAGCTGAGAGAGACAGGAGATTCCCACACTTGGTTCTAAATGGTACCAGGGAATTTAGAGGAGTCTGGGAAACAGAAAGGACCAGCTCAGTGACCTTACACCACAGGTGTATCAGGACAAAACCAGTCCTAACCCAGGCTAAGCTATGTACACAGGAGATGAGTCAGCCTTGGAAGCAAAATTGAAAAAAAGAGCTACAGAAGACTAGAGAGACTGCAGGGAGCTTCCTCCCCTGACATGTGATGATGATGATGATGATGATGAGGAGGAGGAGGAGGAGGAGGAGGAGGAGGAGGAGGAGCCATGTCCCCTCCTCCTTGGACTCCTGGAGTCCTAGCTGAGAGAACACCAGAGAGAAGTGACTGAGACCCAGTCGGTCCTCCAACCTGTCCCTCCCTCAAGGATCAGGAGGTCCTGCTCTGGACCTGAGGTCCCAAGATGGTAATGCTACATTACACCTTGGCTAGGCTAGGAGAGGCCCAGATAGCTAAGAAAGTAAATGTTCTTTATGGTGAGTGTTGAGGACTTGTTTGAGTTCCTGGGCTGGGCACAGAGAGTGCTCAGCACTGCAGGTGGCTATCATCCAGTCCTCCAAAACCTTAAAAAAAAGACTGCAGAGGAAGAAGCTCTTCCTGGAGGCTAGGATGTCCAGACTTGAGGCTCCAGACCTTCCTCCTAGGTAAGTGAGGAAGTGTGTCACTGGAGGGTGGGCTTTGAGGTTTCAGAAGCTCAAGCCAGGCCCAGTGGCTCACTCTGTCTTCCTGCTGCCTACTGATACAGATGTAGAACCCTTGACTCCTTCTCGGCACCATGTCTGCCTGTACACCACCATGGTTCCCAGTGAGATAACAATAGACTTCTTAACTGTAAGTCTTCCCCAATTACTTGTTCTCCTTTATGAGTTGCCATGGTCATGGTATCTCTTCATAGCAATAGAAACCCTAACAGGACATACAGCTCCAGAAATCAAGACACTCCCCACCAAAGCCCTTCCTAAGGGCGCCTCACTCCCCACTTGAGGAGGAGTCCTTGGAGCCTGATGACCTCAGAAAGGCCCTTGTCACTAGAGGAGCCCACCCCTACTTGCTCCTGCTGATTCTGTTGAGCCCTGAGCCACATACACAGGTGGATGGTGACAATCTGGGAGTATTCTTGGGATTGTGTGTTGCAGCTTCCTGGGTCTGAGCTGAGTGTTGGATGAGAAGGTGTGAATGAGGGAAACAGCCAGGCTGACATACTCTGGGGACACACTTCTGAGGTCAAGTTTCCTAAGTGGAAGGGTATGTGACTCAGACCTAAGTTTTCTTTGGTCTTTGTTGTGTCTAGCTTTTGATACCAGGCCTAAGCTCTGGGAACTGGCCATGCTACCAGCCCCCACCCAGCTTCCTTTGAATCCATGAATAAAAGACACAGACACACAATTGTTCAATTTCAACTTGCCTTTGAACACAATTGCTGAGCACTACTATCTCCCGCCTAGAAAAGTGTGCCCTTAACAGTATTCTTATCTCTGCACCTCCCATCTGCCCTAAACTTTAGTTGCTAAGATACATCTAGTCCCTGCTAAGCACCCCTGATCTCCTGCTGTTAGGGGCTGCTACTCCTCTAGAAACCTCGCATGGCTGCTTGGATTTTTCTATCTCCAAAGCATAGCAAATTCTCTTCTCCTCCCTTGAGTCTGTCTCTTTTCCCCCAGGGACCTGGAAGTACCACCTATTCCTTCCACCCAACAATTGGCCCACGGCTTCTTTACTGACAGATCAAGAACCAACTGGGGAACAGGACAGCATCAGAACCACCCTTACAGGTCCCTACATTGCAAATTCCCCCACTGCTCTAGGAAGAAGACTGGAATTGAAAGCCCCAGAGTTTGGCCCTTGCTCGCCTCTCTGGGATCGAGCTCACTCTCAGCCTTTCACTTGCACAGGCTTAGAGTTCTTCATGGCCTCCAAAGACCCTTCTGCCATAGTGCCTTGGCGTACACTGTTGGTTTTGACAGAAAACTTCCTGCTCACTCTTCAAAGTCTGTCTCAGCCCCCTGTGACCCCAACCCCCTATTACACATGTTTTCCAGCCTCATGGAGCCTTTGTTCTCATCCCATGTGGCTGTGCATTCATTTGTGGGAGATCAATCTTGTCTAGAGCCCCATGGAGCAGTGTTGTGGCTTACTGTGCGAAAGTTGTCTTTGTATTATTCATTTGTTGATTGCTGTACCCGCAGAGAGAGCTGAGTACTGGCTAGATTTGGGTATTGTTATTTTCACGGCTCATCACCTGCTTCAGTATTTTGTAAACATACAACTTCCACACTCACGGATTGGATTAATAAAGAGTTGATAGCTAATAGCTGGGTAAGAAAGGGAAGTGGGGGCTTCTGGGCTGAGAGAATGTCTAGGGAGAAGAAGCAGAGACAGGAAATTTGCCAGAGTGACACCAGGAAGGAACAGGTGCTGGAATTGAGAGAGGGAGAGAAAGAGGAGAGACAGAGAAAGAGAGAGAGAGAGAGAGAGAGAGGTTGTGTGTGTGTGTGTGTGTGTGTGTGTGTGTGTGTGTGTAACAGGCCAGGGTCAGGAGTAGTCAGGATTAGTTTTCTGACCTAGCTGAGAGTCTGCCCACCTATAGTGCATAAGCTTTTATAAATGATAACTCTCCTTGTCTTTATTCATCCAATTGCAGGTCCAAGAAATCTGGCTATAGCAGAGTCCATATTGCTTGCTTCTTCCAATATGGCAGCCCTAAGTTCCTGCTTGTCTCAGGGTCTGTACCTAAGAGGCATCAATACCAGCCATAGGAAGCAAGGCCAGGGGATTTGGATGTAGAGGAATCTCTGACAGGAGTGCGAACTATGGCAAGGAAGGGACCAAGGCCTCACTGATGCTGATGAGGATGTAGACCCAGGTCCTTCTGCCAATCAGCCCTGCCAGCTGCACAGTATGTCCTGAACTAAGAACTGCAGTGTCACGAATGGGATGTGAGTCCCTTGTAACTTCTCTATGTGAGCCAAGCATCCCTAGAAGGACAGACCCCCCCCTGAATCCACAACTGGGGAGATTAGCCCGCTCTCTCATCTGCCTCAGAAGCTCATTTCCTGTTTCATGGCTTTAGAAATAGACCTGCCTCACTGAGCGAGAAAAGGCAAGTCAGCTCAGCTGCGAGGGCTCTGCGTGTGTGCTAGCCTGGGAGACGTGGATATTTCGGGAACCAGATGTCTGCGTGGGTGGAACTGCTCAAGTCTGCATAGCTCAGCGCCTAGATACTACCGAGTCAGCGATTCCTTTACATCCAAGACCCCTGGCCTCTTCCCTCTGACAGGTATTTATTGATGACTCTTAGGTGCAGACTCTGAGGTAAGCAGAGAATTTAGGGCCTATGGGGGACACTGTCTTAGAGAGACATAAGCTGATCCTGGATGACCCCCCAGTGAGGAATTCATTCGTTTGTCCGTTTGTCCGCACTCTTACTGAGAACCTTTAGCCACTGGGTTGGGAGAACTTAAAACATCACGTGCTCGTCCCCATGTAGCCCCAGCTAAGATGGGAGCAGGCAGGATCTAGATTCCCACAAAGGAGTGCACAGCCACACACTCTATAAAGAAAGGCTCCTGATGCCGGGAGAGTGTGTATGGGGGTTAGGGGTAGGGTCCCAAATCAAGTGAACAGGTCACCCCAGAAACACCCACTTCTTCCCACCCATCCCCACCTGGTCCTAGAGTGCTTGCATCTGATGGGATTGGAGTGGAAATCGCCTCAGGACCTTACAGCTCCCTCTAGAGAATTCCACCCCAGAGGATTGAAATTCTGAGAGCAAGGAACCATGGGAACCAACCTGAGCATTCGCCCCGCCCCGTCCTGCTCCGCCCTGACCCGCCCCCAAGCTTCAGGCACAGCTGGTACTTCTCCAAGCTGCCCTCCCCAGTGCCTGCTTCCATACCAGTGTCCTCCTTCTGGCACCCAGCCTTGGGCTTGAGCTACTGTGTGACCTTGGGCAGATCACTTGACTCCGGGTCCTTGCTTCTCCGTGTCAAATGGGGACAGCCATGGCAACCAAGTCAAGACCATTTGACTTTCTGTGTCATCCCCTGCCCTCCACGGAGAGAGGAATCTTTCCAGGCAAGAGCTATCTTTTCTGAGTCAGGCCAACGCTTGC
Organism: Rhynchomys soricoides; assembly: GCA_019843965.1. Taxonomy (NCBI): domain Eukaryota; kingdom Metazoa; phylum Chordata; class Mammalia; order Rodentia; family Muridae; genus Rhynchomys; species Rhynchomys soricoides. The sequence goes on along the minus strand of JADRCH010000213.1, from coordinate 1,294,149 downwards.
TAACTCCACCTGTACTTTCTCAGTTCCACTTTGTTGTATGCCAAGAACCAGACGAAACGTCAGAAACACAACTTCGAAGGCACGAAAGGATTAAAAGCAAACACCATTGGTGGTTCCTGCATTAGGTTATCCAGCCAGCAAAGCCGTCCGCCATGTTCTTGGCCCTGGGCTGGTTGTTTTACCCTGTGGCATAAGCGGGGCGCAGGGCAAGCTCATGGCCATACATAGATGCAATTCCGCTGAGGGTGATGATAATGCTGATGATGGTGGTGGTGGTGATGCTGCTGCTGAGGGTGAGAATGATGCTGATTGTTATGGTGGTGGTGGTTCTGATCATTGTGATGATGGTAATAGTGGTCATGATGACGGTGGTGGTGGTAATTGCGTGCACATTCAAGTCATTAAGTGCAAGCCTGTCTCCACTGGCCCATCTCTCCCAGCCTGTCATCAAGGAAGATGCTCGTTCCTTCTAGGTGAGCTGATCACGTGACCCACGGGTACTGGTCCTATGACCCCAACCAAAGCTCTCTTCAGTCGGGCCAGTATTTGCCACTTGTATGAGACTTTTAGTACTCAAATTCTTAGAAGTACAAAGTAGAATGCTGGTCTCAGGGGCTAGAGAAAGAGGAAATGGGAAATTTTGGAGGGCTGTGTGTTTGTGTGTGTGTGTGTGTGTGTGTACACCCCTGCCACAGTGTCCACATGGATACCAGACAACAATCTGGTGTTGGTCTTCATCTTCTACCTTGTTTGAGATGGGGTCTCTTTGCTGATTCTTCCCTGTGCACACCAGGCTAGCAGCCCACGGACTTCTCCTGTTACTGCCCCCAGCCTCCCTGCGGGAGTGTTAGGATTACAAGTGAGTATATGAGTTCTGGGATTTGAACTCGGATCCTCAGGAACTTTTACTCACTGAGCCACTGCCCCAGGCCTGAGTCCTAGAGATCAGACTCCCAGCATGCACAAAGCAAAACATGATCAAAATAGTGAAGTTTATGGTATACATGTTTATGGTTTATATGGCATGTATGTTTGTGGTATATATGTTATATGTATCCAACCACATAAAAATAGAGAAGTTTATGGCAGACATGTTTATAGCATATATGGTATATGTCCAACCACAATAAAAATAGGCCCTAGCTCTTTGAGTCCACACCAAGATTCAACCAAGATTCAGGAGCTAACCTAACTGAACTCAAGAGTCATGAAGAAGTTGGTGTGGTACTCCTTGGAGTGTGTCTGCAAGGACATATCCAGAGATAACTAACCAAGGGAGTACCCACCTTAGACTTTGATGTATTTCCTGATACTCCACTCACAGTGGGAGCTCATAATGCAGACAAAGGCAAGTAGACCAGGCAGAGAGTGCAGACAGGACCAGGTCCCCTAAGCCACAGGACCACAAGTGCATCCTGTGTATAAGCCTCAAGATGCTTGGGAGAACCCACTCTCTAGGGATAGAAGTTTCCAGAAGCTGCCTCTCCAGCATCAGAGGCCTCAGCACTGGAGGCACAAGCTCTGAGGACAGACAGCTCTCAAATCCCAACCTCAAACTCCGAGGGGTCACAAACTGTCACCTAATAGTCTCAACGTTAGAAAATATTGAGATCAAAACCAGGATCTTATATTCTCAAACCTTAAAATTTTTTATTTTAATTATTTTTGCTTGTTTGTTTGCTTTGAAACAGCCTTTCTATGCAGCTCAGGATTGCTTTGAACTAGAGGCAATCCTCCTGCCTCAGTCTCTCACATGCTTAGATTAGAGCCACCGTACCCAGCTCAAGTGAATTTCAGCACTGTGACATACTGAATGAGAGAGCATCACAGAATCTGAGCTGCACAGGGGAGTGCAGACTCTTGGCATCTCCAGTGCTGTACAGGTCCATCTGCTAGGCGTCCAACCGACAGCCATGGGCTATTTCAGTAAGAGGCTTTCAGACCTCAGTTTATACTTAAGTGGGAAGCCCTGGCCTGGTAACAGCCCTATCCCAGCCCCCCACAGCTCTGCCTTCTTGCCCTGTTCCTCTATTTAACACTTGTTTCTTAATTACACCACATTTGTCTTTTGTCTCTTTTAAGCATAAACATGAACCTTAGGGAGGCTCAGCCTGCTTTATCCAACATCGCACCCCAAGCCCTGGGCCTGGCACAAAGCAGATGCCCATCCAGTGTCCATCAGATGAATGACTAGGTTAAAGAATGAGTCGGGCAGATGGCTGCAGAGACTGTATCCTTCTTCCAAGGCTATAAGGAAGCCCTTAAGCCACAGCACACATACCTCAAAAGGCTGTGAGCATCAGCATCATTCCTGGGGAGCTGAGACCCTGCCAACTACGCAAGAGTGAATGGTGAGACTAGACATTAGTCTCCCCACACCTTCCTTGATCCACTAGGGCTCAGAGGGGTATGTAGCTGAGCCGAGCAGGCTCCGACAGACTGCACACCGACATCAGGCAGACATAGTGGACCATGAGTGGTCAGCCCAGCATGGTCAGCCTGTGCATAAGGTGTTCTCAGGTGACTTCCCCTGCAGACCACAGAACAGTCTCAATCTGGGGCAGAGGAACTTTGTGTAGATGGATCTGGTATAAATTCCAGCTCCCTCCCTGCTCACTGAGACTCCCATGTATGACTCTTACATTTCCTGTGCCTCAGCTTCCTCCTGTATAAGTTGAGAATGACAACTTCTGCCTTGGAGGTGGTATGGAGCCAAATAGAGAAGGAGGGAACAAGACCCAGTGGGTGTTAAATATGTTCCAGTGGGTGTTAAATATGTTCCTCAGGCCCATGGGTGTTAACATGTGTCCCACTTGCGAGCTGACAGATCTGGCCACACACACCCACTCTGACAGTTTGGCAGCTTCCATCGTCACTCATTGATGCCCAGGCTGTCTGCTGTGCAGCTCAGGTCACTGTGCCTCCCCAGCCCTCAGTGTCATCTTCCATCACATGAGAACGTGGCACCTCCTGAACAGTGTTGTGGAGAGCCATGGAGGAATCCAGCATGGGCATTACTCTGGCTTAAATGCATGGGGGGAAAACAGGAGGCAAGAACTTAGAAGCCTGAGGCAGGACCCTCTCGTTTGCCCAAGCTACCTCAGGGACACCCTGCACCTTTATGATCTTTCATTGTAAGAAATCACTTCATGATCTCTTCTCTGTAAAACAGAGAATTATGTCCTAACTGGGGCTGGTGGTCAGGATCGTTCAAGACCCCCAGAGTGTGAATAGAGTCTAGGAAGCCAGGCAGATGAGACTCACCTTTGTCAAGTGTGGGAGCTCAGTCAACGTACTAAACAATACCCCTTCTGGGAGCTAACACTTAAAATTGATGCCATGACTTGCACTCTGCATCTTAAAGTTGAGAAAAAGAAGAAGGAGAAGAAGAATGCAGCCTTTGGCATCAGGAAGAGAAAGAGCCCAGACTGGCTTCACAAAGCCTTGCCTTCCCTGGCTACCACAGCAGGAAGCCTTGGTATAGGCTGGAGGTGAGAGATGTAAAAGGACCAGAAGCCACTGGCAAGAACCCTTAGAGGCTCAGGGGAACCTAAGGTTGGGTGTTACCCCTCAGGACAGCAAATAGAACCTGGCCTGGAACTTTCTTGAGGCATCAGGTAAAGCAGCTCAGACAAGGGGATGGGAGAGCCCCTAAACGGTCACAAGTGGCCGGGCATCAATTCCTTTCCCCCAGGATCCCTGACTCTCTCTACATCTGACTCTGCATGATTCTTTGAGCAAAAGCCTCTGTCCACACTGCTGGAACCCGGCGCAGTACCACATCAATGAGAACAGGGTGTGGAAGAGAGTGGAGGATGCTGGGAGACCTGTTAGGAGGGTCTAGGTAGAGGTGGTTAAGGTACCTGTGGTGGTGACTGGGGACATCCTGCAGTTAGGAGTCTCAGCCTGTCACCTTTGCTTCCCTCCTTCGTCTAGAGGCCTGGACTCCTCTTCTTCAGGAGCCTTGATTTGCAGCTAACCAGATACTCATAACAAGCAGGTCACCCTTCCTCGGCACCTCCGCTGCCTCATCTGGAAAATGCACTGATAATCCCATAGACTCAGTCAGATATGGGGAATGGACAACAAATAAAAGACTTTAGAAGGGACAAAACCTGTGCCCACACACATGCATGAACTCACACTGCACACACACACACACACACACACACCACATTTAAATGTGCAAACAGACACACATAAGTGTGTACGAAGATGCATATATAGACACATGCACACCAACACACACACAAATATACACACACAAACACACACTCATACACAGGCACATTCACAACGACACACACAAAAATGCACACACACACTCATACATAGACACACAAATGTAGACAGGCAAACAGACACACAGAGATAGGTAGGCAGACAGACACACAGACACCTCAAAAAAGGGGACGTGATCTGTAGATGCCATGCTTCCTGGAAGATTCACAGCTTGCTGAGTAACCTTGATTCTGGAGGTAAAGTGTCCCAGCATCAGCCTGCTTCAGTTTCCACAGCCTAGGGAATGTAGAAAGTTCTGTGAGCCAGATGTGGGTTTAGACTGTGGCTATGTGTCTCAGCTTTGTGACACAAGATGTGGACTGTCTGTGCCTCAGCTTCCTCATCTGTGTGAAGACAGTGGGCCTCACAGACACTGAAGGGAAGCATGCAGTGTGGAACTGGGGCTCAGCACAGTGTGGGGGCTCTGTTCTCCCTCTCCCCTTCATTTCCTCCTTCTCCCCCCTCCTTTCTTGTCCTCTCCCTCCCACCCCGTCTTCCTTATCTTTCCCCGCACATATTGAATTTTATGTAATTGGGATCATAGAATTTATTCAGCTATTCAGAAGTTTTTAAAGCTCACTATATATCATCAGCATTTCCCCACGCCATCGAAAATTCCTCAAAAGCCTGATGTTAATAGCTCTGTAATTGCACCTCATTTAGATGCGCCATCGTTTACCCACATCCCTCTGCTGTCAGTTCTCAGAGGATTGTGGGGGTTTTCTCACACACATTAGCTGATGAACCTTTTGGGTGTGTCTTGCTCAAGTTGCTACCTTCCTCCTTCAGACAAACGCCTGCAGATGGGGTCTTCCTGAGCAGCAGAGACAGGCTCCATCAGGATGCTTATCTCCAGTTGCTTTCCTGAAGTTGTGTTACCTTCCTGGCAGCCAGCAAAGGTGCCTGTCTCCCACCAGAGCCCAACCCCAGGCTCCTGGAGCCCTGCATACCTGTCCTTGGAATCTAGGACAAGATACAGCCACTGGGAGAAGGCAGCACCTGCAGAGTTAGAGGCTCCCTGTCCCACCGGTCCTCACTGATGAGTGCTTCACATGCTCTATCTGTGCTGGCTCTCTATTTACCCATCTGTCTCATAAGCTTGCCAGCTGATATCTGTCTTCCTGACCCATCCAGACCTAGCCTGGCACACAGTAGGTGTTCTATGAAAGAATGAAAAGGTGTTGAAACTGAACTACAAAGCGTTCCTTAAACACACGTGCTGTCGTGCACACACACACACACACACGTACACACACATTTACACACATACATACATGCCTACATATATGCACTCATGCATATACATGCACACACAAGCACACACATTTATGCACATACAAATACACATATGCACACACATGCCTACATATATTCACACATGCATATACATATATATGCCCACATATTTACAAACATACATGCATATATGCACACGTTCATACACAAACATACCACAGGTGCACATACATGCATACACAGAGTCCACATCATCTCCTCAGCCAAATCCCTTTGCTTCCTTCTTTTCTCCCTTTACATTCTGGCGGGAACGACATGGGATGATGGAGAAGACTCTGGAGTGAGACAGCCAGGGTTTCAGCTACTTTATCACCGTCCCTCAGTTTCCCCTTGTTGGGATGACAAGACTTTCTCCAAGGATTCAGTGTGAGGATGAACTGGAGCATCGGAAGAATGCTAAAAATTCCTGACTTCTGAATGTTAAAAATGCAGGTCCCAAGTCCTGTTGCAGCAGTTGGTTCTGGGTTGTGGTACACCATTCCTGGACATGGCAGGTACCCACTTGTTAGCAAGAACCCTCACACACACTCCTTTGCCTCCTAGAACCAGGGAAGTAAGGCTCAGCTGCAGTAGACCTGGGAGAGGGAATCCTGTGAAGTGAACCTCTGACATCATACCCTCCATCAGGGCCACAGGTACAAGGCCTTCAGGTGCAGGTGAACTCTGTTCCCCAGTGTGGTGTCGCTCCTACCTGGAGCATGGAGCATGGAATGTAACTCTGAAGTTACTGGGGTCCACGTGACTGGGTGTCTGTCATGGGTTGTGAGCTGAAGAGAAAAGCTTCAGTTCAGTGCTCTATCCTCAGCGTCATGAAGCAGGATGTCTGCTCCGATGGTGGGCCTGTAGCTGTAGCTCAGCTCACCAGGTCTCCACACAAGACACAGCTGTTCCCAGAGAGAGGCCCAACTCTGAAATAGGAGCTTCATGAAGTGAGGGGGAGTTTGAGGGTCTACTGCAAGAGTCTTCTTACCCTGGTTATACTAAGAAAGGCACAGGAGTGTGAGCAGGTTCCTGCTGACTAGTGGGAGCACTGAGGGTCCCTGCTGACTAGTGGGAA
>JADRCH010000213.1:1261754-1279242 GCA_019843965.1 Rhynchomys soricoides | reverse complement strand
ACATACATACACACACACATACATACATACATACACACACAGACATACCTCAGATTCATATATATAAACCTACTGAGTCTATTCAGTGTTTTCCATATGTACATATGACTGATCACTTGGGATTGGAGAACCTATCAAGGACAGCTTGTCTTCCCCTTAGAGAAAGCTATTCTCCTTCCCTCCACAGCCACTGACTGCTTGTAATTCTTCATCTAGTAGGGAATCTTATGAAATGTCCCTCACCCCTGTTGGTGTGTCAACTGATGCTGTCACCAGGGCCATGTATTTTGGAATGGTGGAGTGAGAAGGGAGACTCATATGACACAGGGAGCTAAGGAAACATTCAGTACTCAGGAAGTTCCTGAAGCTTAGGAGCCTCACAAGCCTCTTCTTGAGGTTATAAAGGCAGTAAACAATGCTAGAGCGGGGAGACTGAGCATCAGAGCTACCTGCAGGTTGTGCAGGAAACTTCAGGGATGCAACTTTTGTTAGATGTCACCATGCTGGGGTAGAAGTTTCATTAATACAGCTACCTTTGAATTACCATCTATCAGAGTAGAGTATTGTGGTGGTTTGAATATGCTTGGCCCAGGGAGTGGCACTATTAGGAGGTGTGGGCTTGTTGGAGTAGGTGTGGCCTTACTGGAGGAAGTGTGTCACTGTGAGCCTGGGCTTTAAGACTCTCATCCGAGCTGCCTGGAAGTCAATCTTCTAGCAGCTTTCAGATGAAGATGCAGAACTCTCAGCTCCTCCAGCATCATGCCTGCCTGGATTGCTGCCCTGCTCCTGCCTTGATGATAATGGACTGAACCTCTGAACCTGTAAGCCAGCCCCAATTAAATGTTGTCCTCATAAAAGCTTCCTTGGTCATGGTGTCTGTTCACAACAATGCAAACCCTAACTAATACAAGTGTCTTTGGGGGACTTCCAGGGTAGTTGCCTTCCTCTACATGTTATGGGGTAGTATGATAAATGAAGTCTGCCTCATAAGTATGGGGATACCCCCAGATGACTGGTGGACTAGAGAATATGTTGCAGTTGCAAAAGATGTCACTTATGGGACAGGAAGGTGAGCGCATTGGGGCAGCTGTGGCATGGCCTCTGCTGTGGGCATAAGAGATTTGCCCAGACTTCTCCATGAAAGCAGAATCCCAGTAGGAAAATCCCAAGCTGATGCTATCATCTGCACGAGCCTCCAATTTGGCAAGGGGGTGTGTGTGGAAGGGGAAGAAGGATGGAGGTGTTGGCTTGCTATTTCTTGCAGCTGACTGGACACAGGGCAGAGAGAGCACCAATTAAGTCTTCTAGGGCAACGCTGAAGAGCCCTTGGGGGTCAAAGACCTGGAACGAGGTAGACAACAGGGTGGGGATGATAGCAAATATTACATACGGCTGCAGCCTTAAAACAGAGAAAGGGACTGTCCACAGCCCAGCATAAAGAAGCCAGACTTAGTAATGGACCTCTTCAGGATGATTAGGGCTAGATCCATAGCCAACTTCTACAATTGGAAATGACTTTAAAGTAAGGAATGAAAAAGCTTCTCATAGCCTGGATGGTGAGGCTGTGGAATGAGGGAGTGGATAGGATCTGTCTTCCTTTGGTGCGAACAGAAAAACTGAGCAACACAACTACCCATCCCTCCCTAGACAAACGTAGCAGATGAAAAGCATGGTGCAGGAAACTGATCCCTCGTGGAGTATCTTTCATGTACCATTAGAGATGCTTGATTTCCACTGTCTGAGGCCAGCATGAGTGTCAGGGACTGGAGGACAACACAGGAAGGAAAGTCATTGCTTAGGCAACCAGGCATGAGGGAAGCAGTGTCTGATGCCCAGTTCACAGAAGAGCATACATACATGTACACATACACGTATGCACATGCACAATTTTTATTTTATGTGCATTTGTGTTTTGCCTGCATGTATGTCTGTGTGAGGGTGTTGGATTCCCTGGAACTGGAGTTGCAGACTCTTATGAGCTACCATGTAAGTACTAGTATTAAATCTGGGTCCTCTGGAAGAGCAGCTAGTGCTCTTAACCACTGCGCCATCACTCCAGCCCCCAGAAGAGTTAAGAAGAAGGTTAAGAGGCTGGAGAGGTGGCTCAGTAACTAGGAGCACAGGAGCACTGGTTGCTCTTGCATAGGACCTGGGTTTGGTTGCCAGCACCTCCATGGTGTCTTACAACCATCTGTAACTCCAGTTCCAGAGCACCGGCTACCTTCTTCTGGCCTCCATGGGCACCAGGCATGCACATGATACACAGACATAGATGCAGACCAACATTCATATACATACAATAAAAACAAATGAGTCTTTAATAAGAAAGAGGTTGGGTCCCCATGGGTCAGAACCAGCATGGGACTTTAACGGCTTCGCTGGTCATCACAGATGGACAGTCTTTATGAGATGGGAGGGGCCTTGAAAGATGTGAATGATTAAATTAGGATATGAATCAGATTTATATCAAATCACCTAAGAGGAGATGAGAGAGGGAAGGAGGGAGAGAGGGAGAGGGAAAGGGAAAGGAAGGGGAGGGAGGGAGGGAGAGAGGGAGAAGGGAGGGGGAGGGAGAAGGAGAGAGGCAGGCAGGGAGTCCTGTCAGGGTGACTAGAAGGCAAACGTGTCAAGATTTGTGCCAGCCTGAGTTCCAAGGGGGGAATTAAGAGAAAGACAAATGCCTCCTAGTGAGCCCCTGGAAGACTTTAAAACCTCAGCAACAGTTTATGGAAGACATAAAAAATCAAACAGTACAGGGGAAAAAAAATACGCTTGTCCTAGAGGGAGGCAGTTATTCCCCAAAGAATATGGTGTACATTTCTCTCCTGCACAAAACATCTACTGGGAGCCAAAGTTGTTTGCTCAGCCAGATATGGCTACAGTGATGGCTCAGAGCCTGCCAGTACTGCCAAGCTGGTTCCAGAGGTAGGCAGTCACAGCAGGTGGGGGTGTGGCTCTGCATCTCCTGAGCTCAGCTGAGCTGTGCTACAGTCAGCCACACGGAGCCCATTTGGGATGTGAAGAAGCCCTGCAGCTCTGCCGCAGTGGGAACGCTCTGGGATGAGGATGAGGATGCTGGTAACTTGGAAATGTGATTGCATGATTGATAGATGACATGATGGGGTCGTGTGGTCCATCCATGCTGCTGGACCCAGCATCGCCCTCTTGAGCGAACAGTCAATGCGGAGAAGGAATCTTGTCACACTCTGTTGGACCTTGCCAATAATTTTTTTGTTTAGATTTTATTTATTTATATATATGAGTACACTGTCACTGTCTTCAGACACACCAGAAGAGGGCATAGGATCCCATTACAGATGGTTGTGAGCCACCATATGGTTGCTGGGAATTGAACTCAGGACCTTTGGAAGAGTAAACAGTGCTCTTAACCACTGAGTCACCTCTCCAGCCCATGCCAATATTTCTTGTTCGATGTCTCTTTAGCTGTCTAAGACCAACTGGCATTTTCTTGGAGCAGAGAGTGGTAGCTCTAGGACACCCTACCTACCCTCTGTATAAAGGTTTCTTTCTGAACTGTGAAATTTCAAGTGGTTTGTGGAAACATTTGGAAGAAGAATAAAGAAGTGGGTAAGGAGACAGAGTGAAGGCACATTGTGAGAATGGGGAAGGCTCTATCAGGAGCCATAAGCTTGTTGGGAGAGACACCCAATGCCTGGGTAAGCTATCTTCCTGTGACTTGTTGGCCATGGAGGCTCTTGAGGCCCCACAAACTGTAAGGACTACAGTCACTTGTCATAGATAGCTTCAGTTATGACCTTGATACACCCAGGAAGTGGAAACCTCAACTGAAGAATTGCCTCCATCGGGTTGACCTGTGGCCATGTCTGTAAGGCATTCTTGTAGATGCTAATTGCTGTAGGAGGGCCCAGCCTATCATAGGTTGCGCCATCCCTGGGCAGGTGGACAGGTTAAGTAAGAAAGAGAGCTGAGGTACAGAGGGAGCAAACTAGCAGACAGCAGTTCTCCGTGGTCTCTCCTCCAGCTCCTCCTTCCCTTGGTGAGGGACTAGAATTTGTAAGAGGCAATAAACCATTTCCTCTCCCAAGCTGGTTTTGGTCAGTGTTTGTTGCAGCAAAAGAGAAGCCATCCAGGACTTCATTGCCAACTTTGGTTGAATGCCAGGGCTAGGTGGGAAGCCCTTACTCCTGAGGCCTGGTACTGTAAGCCAGAACAAAGAGCTGTGGCTCGGTAGCAAATAGGCTTCAGTTGGGAGGCATTGCCTATTATTTATTATTATCATTAGTTTGCTTATTTATTTTGTGACAGGTCTCATACCACATCAGACTCACCATGTAGCTGAAGATGACCTTGAACCAATGGTCCCAAGTGCTAGGCTTACAGGCAAGTTCTGGGGTTACAAACAGGAAGCTAACACACATGCAGTTTCATGCTGTGCTGGGGGAATTGAACCCAGGGATCTGTGTGCACCAGGAAAGGACTCCACTGAGCTCCACCCATAGTTCTTAGATTGTCGCTTAAATATTTGTGTTATGCCTTGGTCAGGCATGGAGAGAAACTTCATTCTTTGTGATCAACTCTGTGCTTCGGAGACTCATAACTGTTCCAGCTCCTGAGTCCAAGTGACCATTGCTGTGTCACAGTAGTCCAATGTTCAGCCATAGAGAGAGAAAAATTATCAGACATCTACAAGACCTCCTCTAATTTCAAAGAAATGTCACAGAAGAGGGGACAGAAGGAATGCCAGAACCAGAGGAAGAGGTGGAGTTTTGTGTCACTGTTTTTTCTGTCCTGGAGTGGGGAGGGAGGTTTACAAGACTCTGGACACTCATGTAACTTAAAATGCTTGAGAAGAAGGAAATTTTAAAGCTACCTGCAGGTTGTACAAGACGCTCTGGGGATGCAACTTTCATGAATCGTCATCCATGTTGCAGTGGGCTTTATACTGTCACATCTATCTATCTATCTGATTTTGACTCACCCATGAAACCAAAAAATCAACCAGTCAGTCAAACAAACAAAACCCTGGCCCACATTTCTGTGAATAACCACAGTAAACTCATAGGTTCACTCACAAGACTTAGGTGAAAATGTTTTCTTTGTTGGTGCTCCCATCTGTGTTCACTTCCATCCAGGAAATGTCACACACTACTGCTGCTGTTCCCGATGCAGGGGGAGCTGTACAGTGGGCTGATAAGTTGAGCCAGGTTGACACTGTGGTCCCCTGGGCCTACCAGGCAGGAGGGAGAGGATGGAGAGGCTTCAGTCACGGCATTAGAAGGAAGTGAGCAGGGACATGAGGACCACACCTCCAGGCTGGGGACATAGTGAGGTTGCTGACAGAGCCACATGGATGCCTCTACAGTCACGTCATTCATTTCCTAAAAGGATGCCCTGGAGGCCGGGGAAGCAGAGACATCTGTACTCAGGTGGGCACGTTAGGTCTCAGAAGGAGACTTCTGGTGACCTGGAAGCTGGCCAGGGCCAGCTGATCTATTTCTCATTCCTTTCCACCCACAATAAACTAAAACCCAGTGTGTTACGGTGCCTGACATCATCGAAACTGATGGCCTGAGCTCAGTCCCCAGGACTCCACATGGTGGAAGGAGAGAACTGACTCCTGCAAAATGTCCGCGCCACAAGGGGGGTGGGGGGGGACATTGTGACACTCTGGCACATGCGTATACAGGTGCGTGCGCGCGCGCACACACACACACACACACACACACACACACACTAAATGAATACAATGCGACTTTTACAAAGAGAAGATTCCCCTGAAGAGGGATGTGGGCTTGAAGCAAACAGATAAGCGATGGGCTATGTTGCTCATTAGTTATGTGTAGGCCTGTAATTTAGATTTATGGGGATCACTTAGAAATAAGACTGAGCTACTACTTGTCAAATGCAGAAAATGCCAATCAGTTTCCGTAGGAGATATTTATTGAAGTAGAAAATGGGAAATACAAAATCTAACTGCCCCTGATTGTTTGCTTCAGCGGATGGGAAGGATGGAGGCAGGGTGAACACACCTAGCCTCCCGAGATGCTCTCTTCCCTTGAGGACCATAATTCTTTTCTCCTCGCACAAGTCATTTAAATAAAAACCAGACATCACACCGCAAAGGAGACACACACCTAACCACGCAGCAGATGCAGTCTGGGCTGAGTCGCACCAGCTTGGAGTGAAAGGACAGTGAGGGGCAGAAGAGGCTGTGGCGTCAGTACTCCGTGTGTGTTGAGGGGTGTCTGGAGGCCTCAGCATGAGTCGCTGACCTACTTCACCAGACCTCTGAGCCAGGAGGTGAGGGAATGGATGGTCTGAGGCCATTTCTGACTCTGAAGTTGAGACGTTGAATAATCTGGGAAGTTGGGGGACTCTCCCAAAGGTAGAGGGTCCACTCTCTCCTCACCAGAGGCTGATGCTATAGCTAGAACCCTGAGCACCTCTCTCCTCACACTCATCCAGCATCACTGGAACCACAGAACCCATGAGCCAGGAGTCTTGGGCAAGCCAGCAAAGGCCAGGGTAGGGCTTAGTGCTCATGGGTAAGTTGATGATATCAGGAGTATAGCTTGGTTTCCAGAAACTATTCTTTGGGGAATCTAAAAGGGTGTCAAGGGAGCTGCTGTCACCCACTCTAAACATCCATTCCTTTCCGGAGTGGGGATGATAAAAGGTCCATAGGCTCTTAGTGGCGGGTGGAGCAAACCCAGCTCGCTTGTACTTGTGCTCCCAATGAAAATCAGAGGAACTTAATAAGTGCCGAAGTTCACTTCTACACACACCTTTTCCCCCAGGGGCGCTGGGGCCCAGGACTCTGACATACATCAGCCTGCCCTGGGCCTCTGCTTCTTAGGTAGACATTTTCCAGGGCTCATAACCAGAAGCAGCCCCCAGCAGAATATGGTATAGGTAGAATGTCCTCAGTGGCAAAGACAAGAGCAGATCTTTCACCATGGTCACCAGGCCCTGAACTCTCCAGGCTTTCAGAATGGAACTAGGAACCTACTTGACTGCTGAGGAAGTCCCAGGAGGACTAAGTGGCTGTTCAAGTCGAATGGCTGGGCAGAGGCAGAGCTGGGCTCTTCCCCTGACCCCAGGCTCTTTCTCCAGTCCCAGGCTCCATTCTGAATGACTTCTCTGCTGATCACTGAATTTCCCTTCACCTATGTCTCTGTTGTGGCCACCAAGCTGACCTTGAACTCAAACTGGAGCCCCAACCCCCCAGACAATAGTCTCTCTTCCAGCCCCAGAATGAATCCAATGTGCAATTTTGGGGTTCATAGCCCTTCCCAGCCTGACTTTGACTCTTCATCTTTCTCGCCTGCCTGCCCTTTCCTTCCCAATTGCAGAGACACAATCTATTCTCCACAGTCACCCCCGGGCTCCAGCAACTGCAATGGTCCAGTTGGCAGTTACCGTCTCTTCTTCCATTAGTGAAACTCAGACCCCAGGGGGATATTGTGGGAAATGCTGAAGTTCCGTGTCTCAGCGGCACCAGCTGTCAGTCTTCCCTGGTCACAAGGTTCACACATCAGGTCCACTCTGCATTCCTGGGGGTTTGCAGCCCATGATTGCTCCTGTTAGCCTTGCTGTGACATGTAGTAGTCACATAGGAAGCCATAAACATGCTATGAGCTGGCAGAGTTCATTTTTGAGGTTTGCTAGTTTTCATTGTCTTCACAAAGTTGAATAAGTAAAGTAGCTGAGACACCAGAGAAGGTGACTTAGGGACATTGCTGTCACTCCAGCCATAGAGAATAGTCAGGAAAGAAGGGTACAGGCCCAGTGCTTCCTTCCTCTGCCCTCATAGCTGGTATAGTCACAGTCCAGTATGGCCCTAGACATTCCTATTCCAGGAAGCTCTGCTGGTCCCTCATCTGCTGCCAGGACCAGCACTCAAATCAGTTTGCCTTCCTTTGGACCTGCCAGAAAGAAGAGAAAAAGTACAGTCTACAGATATCCCTTCCTCCCTGCCTCTTGTCCAACCTTCCAGTGGCCGACCAGAACCAGAAGTGCCCTGGAGAACATAGGTGCAAATGAGAACTCTTCGGCACCTGATACTCCCAGCTTACTTTGTCGCCTGAGGTGGAGTGAAGGCTAGGAAGTTATAGTGCCCAGTGTCCATATGTGGCACAGGATCCCAGAGCTGGCATGTGATGGATCTGATTCCTTCCCTGGATGTCACTTGTAGAGAGCAACACTCTTTTCCTAGAGCCTAGTGGGAGGGCGTGAACATGCTGAGGATGGCTGTGAACCTCTCTCCGCCCCTGCTTCTTCCTGAAGAAGTCCTCAACACCAGGGAGAAGGGCTCCGGGGAGAAACTCAGGAAAGCAAGAGGGGAGGTGTGGGAGGAAGAACTGCGGAATCAAAGACCCAATGACATCATCTGTTGAATCTCCTACTTGGTAAAGCCAGTTTGTGTTGGGTCTCTGCCATTTTTAACCCCAAGGATCCCAACAAACATACTTAAAACTCATCTGCATGTTGTCGAGACCAGACGAGACAATTAAAGAGACAGGCTTTAAATGGCCCCTGAAAATTGGCTTCCTCTCTTTGTATGAGTCAGCTTCTCACCATAGCAAACAATACCAAGGGAAGCAGTCTGGAGGAGGGAGGGCTTATTTTGGCTCTGGGTTTTGTAGGGCTCAGTCCACAATTTGTTGATGCTGTAATGTCACTGCTCTGGGCCTGTGGCTCAGCAGGGCATCATGGTGACAAGAGGTCATGGTTGAGTAGCAACAAGCCTTCAGCAGAGTCTTGGGGTGGGGGCGGTGGGTAAGCCCAACATTACTGTTGTTACATTTTGCTGACTCATCTGTCCCTGGCCCATGACACCTACTTTTTTTTTTTTTTTTTTTGGTTTTTCGAGACAGGGTTTCTCTGTGTAGCCCTGGCTGTCCTGGAACTCACTCTGTAGACCAGGCTGGCCTCGAACTCAGAAATCCACCTGCCTCTGCCTCCCGAGTGCTGGGATTAAAGGCATGCGCCACCACTGCCCGGCTGACACCTATTTTTGTTTGTTTGTTTTGACTTGTTTTGTTTTGTTTTCTGAGATAGGGTTTCTCTGTGTTGTCCTGTCTTCCCTGGAATTGGCTCTGTAGACCAGTTTGTCCTCAAACTCAGAATTATTACACTCTTAGCACACGTGTCTCCTCCTCCCAGGGACTCTCTCTAATTGACCTTCTTGTCACCATCTAGTCACTGCCCAGTGTCTGCTACTCATCTTTGGCACCATGCTTATTCAGTGGTGATTTGGTCACTGTCTGTCCATCCTGACCCTGAGTGCCAGGAAAACAAGAGCTATGAAGATGATGCGCCCTCTGTGTCTGACACATTGTATACATTTTGTATCAGTCAGCTGCTGCTGTGTAACAACACAGCCTTATAAGCAGTGTTTTGAACTAGAATAACTTACTGTCATTGTTGGACCACAGCTAGGTGAGAGGTCAGCTGCTTTAAGCTGAGCTTGGCTGGGTATGCTGGTTCCCTGCTGCAGGTCTGCTGGGTTTATCTTCTTCCCCTAGAATGGATTCAAGCAAGGCACACATGCTGCTGAGTTAGAACCCATGTCAATTCCCAGCGCCATGTATCTGAGCCTGAGCCCTCTCTGGTCTTGTCTGGCTACTCAATTCTGCTCCATCTCTGCCCTGAATCTGCTGTTAATGCTCTCCAGGCACAGGGCCATCTTTGCCTAATACTTCAGCTCAGAGGAGGCTGACCTGGCCTGTTTGTATGACAGAACAAGTTGTATGCCCTTCCTAAAGGACAATGGGACTCTAAACTCATCTCTGGTCTCCCCTCAGGCACAGTCACCTCCTAGGAAGTTCTGCTTTTACTTGGCTCAAAGAGAGAAAGGTGCCTTCCTGGGCTGTGCTTGTTCCTTTAACACACTCTGTTGAAAGACTATTGGCTGTGTGGGGCTGCTTCCCAGGCAACTCACTTATCTCTGCTGCTACAGCCTCTTCTGCGGCAGGATCCCAAGACATCTAGGTGGTCTGCCTCACCCTCCCTAAAACCTCCCGACCCCTCCCATTCCCCCTAGCTCCTCTCATTTCACTCCTTTCTCCCCTCTCCACTCTGCCCCGAGAACCATCTGGCCACCATGCACAGCCGGAGACCTCTGGGCACTTGCTGGAAAGGCACACTGGAGATACTGCCTTGGATCCACTAGCACATCCTAGGAGCCGTGAAATGACACCATTCCTGGTGAAAACCCAGCTGCCTTGGCTTCTAGGCTTCAACTAGGGATAGATGGGAGGGAGGAGGGGACTCGGAATGAAAACCACTCACATCTTAGCTTCTCCTCTAGCTGCCCGATAGCACCACATCTCATGCCTGTGGGACCACCGGATAGATCTTGTCATTCCAAGCAGGGGAGGCATAAACGGGGTTAATGGAGAATGTGAGGTGGGTTCTGACCAGGATCTAGCTGTCATCCCTACCCCCCATCATCTTCACTGCTCTGGTCAGATGGACAGAGAGTCTGAAGCCATCTACATTTGGTCCCCAGTCGGGAGGTATCTTCTATCCCTGGTCACTGTGATTGCTATTTCCAGAACTGGTCTGAGCTTGGAGCAGCTGCCGAGACTATTACACCATGTGAGGAAGAAAGCACAGCCAAAACTGAAGATGGCCTGGCGGTGGAATGTTGGGATGCTTGTCTGGCATTTGAGAGTGATTAGGCTCCATCCCCAGCACAGGAAGAGGAGGAAGAGGAGGAGAAGGAAGAGGAAGGGGAAGAGGAGGAGTTGGAGGAGGAATGGGAGCACTGGCAGATGAGTCAGTTTCTGAGGGGAGCACACAGAGCTGGGTGGCCTGAGGGTCTTTATGTTTATATATAAACATGGAATCCATGAAGCCATACTTCCACTGTCTCCCTTCCTCTCCTGCACGGAGTCACGCCCTGCTTGTGTCAACTGAACAGCCTCAGTGGGCACCAGCATGCCCTGTCTGGCCTCTGACTTTCACACACACTTCCTTTACCCTCCGGATCATCAGAGATCTCTATCTTCCCAACCAAAGCCCAGCCTCTGCCCACCGACCTCTAGCTTGCTATCAGTTGTCATGAAGGGGGCCACGAGGGAGGAGTTCCTTCAGTCGAGGCCCCAACTCTTCTGATCCCTGGAGTCCACTCAGAGATCTGTCCTTTTTAAGTATTTTTGCAGCTGCTGCTACCTTCCTGTTCCTGTCCTGCTGAACTGGCCAGGACTGGTAGCTCCTGCTCCCTGTGTGATTCCCTTGCACCACTGAAGGACAAAGGAGGTCAAACCCTAGGGGACAGCTCTCAAACTCTAGGGCCTGAGTCACAAGTCCCTGGTTCCTGGGAAGAGCCCAGTGACATGAGCCCCAGCTGCCATAGATACAGCCCTCTGTGGGGATCCCACTTGCTGCCTTTCCTCTTTCCTTCCCTGAACTTAGTCACTTGAGCTTCCTGGAATCAGCTCCCCCAAACCCTCTAGAACTCAAGTTCTTGTCCTGGAACTGCACCTGATCCCCTGAATTAAAGACAAAGGTTCTGGGCTGGGAAAGCAGCTCAGTTGGTACAGTGATTGCCCAACTTCATGAAGCCTGTGTCTGATCATCACTGTTAGCATTTTGTCTAGACTCCACCCCACAGTTACCTGGCAACAGCTAGGTGTGCCTGACTCACTATAAAAGGGGCTGCTTGCCCCCTCCTCCCTCTCTTGCTCTTGCCTTCTTGATCTCCCGCTGTCTTCTTGCCCCTTCTCTCTCTCTCCCCATTCCCCTCCCCCTCTCTCTCCATGCTCATGACCAGCATCTACTTCTCTACTCTTTTCTCTCTCTCCTTCTCCCCCCTCTCTCTGCCTTTCTCTGTCTCTACTACCCTCTCAGCTCCCCTCCCCATGCCCCGAATGAACTCTATTTTATACTATACCATGGTATGGCTGGTCCCTCAGGGGGCAGGGATGCCTCAGCATGGGCCTGCTGCGGCACACCCCTCCACTCCTCCCCCACATCTCACCACACCTCCACCAAACATATTCTTTCTCTCTTTATTTTTATAAAATACAACCATCAACACCACATAAAACCAAGTGGGGCAGTACACGCCGACTCTCCCAGCACGAAGAAGGTGATGGCCAGAGGATGATATGCTCAAAGCCATCCTTAAATAAATACTCTTCCTACATGCCTTTGTGTGGTACAGTGCCCTGATGTCTATTAGGAACATTTCATCATGTAGTGTTAGTAGGTACAGATCTGAGGTCAGTGGTACCCAATTCCAGGCTCCTGTGTCCTAGGACAAAGTATGCACCAGGAACATTAGGTTTAAAAATAGAGGTTGTATAGGTCTATTGATAAAGGGAAATACTCCTGAGAATTGGAGTGGTCCAAGGGAAAGGCATGTGTTGCAAAGTGCCAGGCCACAAAGGTGTGGGGGTATGGGCAGGAAAGGTGCCATGACCATGCATAGGTTATTTGTACAGCACCTGCCTCTCTCACGCTGAGAGAATTTCTTGAGCATGCTCTATTGGTTGTATGAAGCCAGGAGGGGCAGGGCTTCCAGTCTTTGCCTTCAGTCTTCTTTCCTATGCCAATGTTGATGTTACTTCTCCGGGCTCCATTATCATGCTCCCCTGATCAGAACCAGACTCCAGAAGATGAACAGTGAGTTCCCATACCCATGTACCTGCCACCCAGCACATGATGTCAGCAAAGGGACAGTGTTGTGTTTACTTACTTGAGGCCCAAAGACCTGAGAGAATAACTAAAGAGAAGGATTGACCCGGGTTCATGGTTTCAGATGGGTCAGGTCTTGCTAGGCCTTGTGCACTTGAGCAGAATACCATGCATCATGTGCAGAGGTGCATGCTATGATGTAAGTGGCTACTTCACATCACAGCAAACAGGACACACAGACAGGAGAAGGACTGAGAGGTTCATGAACCATCGAAGGGACAGTCATCCAGTCACTTAATCCCCCAGCTGGGTTAAGTTTCTTGAGTTCCCTAAACCATTCCAAATAGTGCCACTACCTAGGGACCAAGTGTCCAACACATGAGCCTGTGGGACATTTCATTTTCAAGGTATAACAGAACAAGGAGTTGAGATGGCCATTAAGTGAGACAGTGAAGGTGTGAATGAATGAATGAATGAATGAATGATGAGCTGCCTCTCTAGGGAGTCTCATCTGGCTTGTCATGTCTTGCAGAAGATTGACAAATTCATTCTAATGTCCCCCAGCTCCTTCTACAGCACCTAAATGCCTGCTGCCTGTCCATCCCACCCAGCTTCAAGGACCTTCTTTTTGCCATCTGTGACATCAACTTCTCCCTCTTAAAAATGGCCTTGGGCTCAGCAGGGGCCTTCAACTCTAGCACAATAAAGGTGAAGGTGAAGAGTAGATGCTAAGTGACATAATTGAATACAATCCTGAGAAAGAGCCACTCTAGAGAGAGATCTGTCCTAGCTGGACTCCAGAGAACATTCACCACTTGGACAACTGCCTTCCCACAGCCCTCATGAACAGCCCTGCGGAAAGAGATCATAGATGCCGTGGTCCATGGAGCCTGAATTCTTGGTTTGGGTTTCCTGCCCATGAAATGCCAGTGTTGGCAGCTTGGAAGCTCCGGGGTCATGAAGATTGTCTGTGGCTTTGATTTCCTGTAATGGAAGCAGGGAGTAGTTGAAACATACCCAGAATGCACTGCAGATGTGAACTTGGTACTTGGTCCAGCAGGTGATTGTTTTCCAGAGGGAACCAGGCCTACAAGAATAGATGTTATGACAAGGCCTACAGGTATAGAAATGATGACCAGGCTTATGGGTATAGATTTGATGACCAGGACTATAGGTACAGATACATTGACCAGGCCTACAGGTATGGATAGGATGATGAGTATTTAATTCTGAGCCTGAGTTTAAATGGTTCCCATTCCCTGTGGTTTTGCTGAACAGCAGGGCATGGGATCATAGTTAAAAGGCACAAAAACCATCCAAACCCAGGATCTACAGCAGGTAGGGTCACCATATGGGTCTGCGTAGCACAGGGGTCTGGTGCTGCCTGTTCCAAGTTGCTTTTCATCTTGTGGCTCATCCCTCATACGTGCAAGGAGTCTGATGGTCTCTAAAGCTTTTATCTCCAAAAGTAGGCTACCCGAGGACTCATCTTCCTGTCTAAAGAATGTTCTGTTTCCCCTAATGCTGCAGGCAACAGTTCACTTGTATGAAATGTCCTCTAGAACCAAATCACCATGATTTGCACCTCATGTAGATGGCTCCGAAGAGACCAAACCAAATTGAGCTGTCAGCAGGAGGAGTCAAGAGTTGATGTCTTTGCTTGCCAGACAGCAAGGAGGGCTTCAGGGAGAGCTGTGGTGTCCAGAGTCTCTGGACTTCTCCTTGGAGAACAGGATGGGAGCTTCCAAGAGGCTTCAAAACTCCCTTTTGTTAATGTCCATTAACAAAGTTAATGGAACATGGCTCTCAGATGCTTGTTGAAAGGGTCTCGGAAGTTCTAGGTTTTGAGAAATGATCAAGAGGGAAGGCAGGAGGAAGAAAGGTTTCTCTCTGTGACAAAAAAAAAAAAAAATGCCCAAAATATGGAACCTGAGTCCTAAGTCTGGAAAGATCTAGAATGAAATGTTGGACTCCACAGACAAGTAATTGATGAAGGAGGATGAAAGTGTCCCCTGTCTGATGGGAAGGACATTGCCCCATCTGGCCCAGGCTGTATCTAGAAGCAGTTAATTCAGGCATGGTGGTGCATTCCTGAAATCCCAGCACTTAGGAGGCAGAGGCAGGCAGGTCTCAGTGGGTTCATGGTTAACATGGTTAACCTTGAGTTAACATGGCTGTCCTGGAGTTAACATGGTTAACCTAGAGTTAACTTGGTTAACCTTGAGTTAACATGGTTGTCTTGAAGTTAACTTAATTGTTCTAGAGTTAACTTTGTTGTCCTGGAGGTAATCTGGTTCATCTGGAATTAAAATGGTTATCCTGAAGTTATCATAATTGTCCTGGAGTTAACATGATTAATCTGGAGTAAACATGATTGTCCTGGAGTTAGTATAGTTCTCCTGGAGTTAACTTGGTTGTCCTGGAGTTAACACGGTTGTCCTAGAGTTAACTTGGTTGTCCTGGAGTTAACTTGGTTGTCCTGGAGTTAACTTGGTTAATCTGGAGTTAACTTGTTTGTCCTAGCTCTCATTCAAGCTACCTAGTGAGACTTGGTTTCAAAGTCCAAACAAAACAGAAGGCAAAAGCAAACTTCATCTAGTAGGTCAATCACTAAGAAACTTGAATGGGAAATATAGAGTGGTTTGCTGTTCCATGTGTGGGACAGTGGATGCAAAGGTTAGAAGTACAGAGGAAAGGCTGCCTGTCACTCACCATGGCTGTGTATCCCCAGTCAGATACACATTCAATTTACCATATGGCTTGTGAGGCAAATGACATCCTGAAAATCCCACCTATGAAGCTGGAAGAGGGTGCACTCATTCGCTTCTACCTAACAAAGCAAATGTTGGCATGTTTTAAATAAAAATCTGTGTGTACCTGTGCATGCACACACATGTTCAGCAGGCTAGTGAGTTCTTAAGGATTCTCCTGGCTCTGCCTCTCATCTCTCTGCAAGGGAATTGACATTATGGATGTATACTACAGTGTCTGCTTTTGTGTGAATTCTAGGGGTTCACACCCGGCTCCTCGCATTTGCACAGCAGGCTCCTTTATCTAACATGGAACCATCTGCCCAGCACAATTTTGACATGTTTACCATTCAGAGGAAAGGAGATAAGTGCAGGCCAAGCTGCCATGCCAACGAATCTTGATGTGTCTCTGAGTTAGTTCCTCCCACTTCCCAAGTCCCAGTTTCTCTGCATCTCTGGGGGTTTCTACTGCAGTGATAAAATACTATGACCAAAAGCAACTTGGAGGCAAAGGGATTTTTTTTATCAGCTTACAATTCCTGGTAAGAGTTTACCACACTGAGGGACGTCAGGGTAGGAACTCAAGGCAGAACTGATGCAGAGGCAATGGAGGAACCCTGCTGACTGGCTTGTTTCTCAGCCTGCTCTCTTATAAAACTCAGGATCACCAGCTCAGGGGTGGCTCCACCCACAGTGATCTGGGCCCTCCCCCACCAATCATCAATCAAGAAAATGCTTCACAGACTTCTCCACAGGCCAATCTAGTGGGGACATTTTCTCAGTTGAGGTTCCCTCTTCCAAGTGACTCTAGCTTACATAAATTGGCATAAATCATACCAGCGACCCATCTCTAAGACAGGCATGGCGTGGATGACAGATGGCCTTTCCCATTCACAGAGCGTTAGCCCTCTAGGCTCAGCTTCTGCTGTTAAGTTTCCAGGTCGTTTCTCATGTGAGTCTCATCTCCGTCTCCTTCTTCCTCATTTCTGTGGTTCCCCTCACTGTACCACCCAAGGCTTCCAGCATACACGCTGGCAGCAAACTCTTTTCCCTGGTGAGCCTTGGCCACTGCCCTGCCAGGAGCATCTGAGTACTCTCAGGACAGCCAATTATAGGCTGTTGTCATGGAAACCCTCTGACTCTCTAGACATATTTTTGTCCCCCAACAACTCTGTGGAAGATTAGATGCCACCCAATCAACTGCGCATATTCCAGTATACATTCAATAATAAAAAAGATCTCCAGACAGTAGTGAACCATCTATCATGCCCAAAGTTGTCTTGGATCCTTTCTTTCATCTTTCCCATCTGTGATCTTACCCACCAGCATCCCTAAGCAACAGCAATATACTTTCTGTCTCAATAAATGAGGCTGTATTTTCTAGAGCTGAGATCCTGTGGAATATGCCCTGTTCTGCTTCATTCACTCAGTACAGTAATTTGGGGTTTTATCCCTACATGGTCCACATACGATCCCTTGTGGATTTTATCTTGGAGAGTATTGCACTCCACTGATGTGGCTATTGGCATGATGTCTTGATGCATGTTTGGGCTCCTCCAGGTATTTTGTTTATTGTTTTTGTTATTGCCAACAATGACCCTGTATGCACAGCCCTTTCCAGTGACATAGTTTCTGATTGTCTGTGGGTGATACTCAGTGTGGATTCACTCGATAACTTGACCCATTAATGTTTAACCTCAAAACTGTGGTATCATCTTATGTCTTCAGCAGAAATGTGTGAGAATCCTGACTTGATTTTCATACCTTCAGCAACACTTAGTATGATGTGGCTTTTCAATTTTAATGAGATATGTGATGTGTTTTTTGTTTGTTTGTTTGTTTGGGTCTTTTTTTAGTTTTTGTTTCTGTTTCTGTTTTTGTTTTTTTCCAAGACGGGGTTTCTCTGTGTAGCCCTGGCTGTCCTGGAACTCACTCTGTAGACCAGGCTAGCCTCGAACTCAGAAATCCTCCTGTCTCTGCCTCCCAAGTGCTGGAATTAAAGGCTTGCGCCACCACTGCCCAGCAGGTGATGTTTTAGTATATGACTATTTTGGATTTCCCTTTCTTTCTTTCTTTCTTTCTTTCTTTCTTTCTTTCTTTCTTTCTTTCTT
>JADRCH010000213.1:1231886-1261744 GCA_019843965.1 Rhynchomys soricoides | reverse complement strand
CTTTCTTTCTTTCTTTCTTTCTTTCTTTCTTTCTTTCTTTCTTTCTTGTATTTTCTGAGACAGGGTATCACTTTTGTAGCCCAGACTCATTTGAAACTTATTATGGCCTCTACCTCTTTGGCAGCTGGGATTTCCAGCACTTGCCACGCCAAACACACTGTGGCTTAACCCCTTCTCTCTCTCTCTCTCTCTCTCTCTCTCTCTCTCTCTCTCTCTCTTAGATGTCTCTCTCTCTCTCTGTCTCTCTCTCGATTGTGCTTATTTGTTATTTGAATATCTACTTTAATATAGTTGTTTCAAAATATATCTGTCTTCATTTTATGTGTATGAGTGATTTACTTCATGTATTTACATTTACTATATGTGTGCCTGGTGCCCAAGGAGGCCAAAAGAAGTTGGATCCCTTGGAACTGAAGTTGTGTGGGCGTGAAGCTCCCTGTGGGTGTTAGGAACCAAACCCAGGTCCTCTCCAAGAGTAGAGGTGCTCTTTACTGCCAAGCTAGGTCTCCAGGCCTGTCACTCAATTTTTAGAAAATTGAATTACTTTCAAATGTTTAAATTGTTTTCTTATATCAGCTGTATGTGTATGCATGTGTGTATGTGTGTATATGTCTGTGTGTTTGTGTGTGTATGCATCTCTGTGTGTGGGTATATATTTCTGTGTATGTATCTCTGTGCATGTGCCTCTGTGTGTGTGTGTGTGTGTGTGTGCGTGTGTGTGTGTGTGTATGTGTGTTTATACAGGTATACAGTGAATACACATCTTTAGGAGACATATAATTTGAAAATACACAATTTGCAAATATTTCTTCAAGCTCTGTCTCATCTTTGCTCTCTGATTAAAAGCATCTTTCTAAAGCAAAGCTTTTATCTTGATGCAGCCCAATTTCTCAGTCTGTTGCCTTACAAAATGCGCTTTGGATATTGTGTCTAAAGAAGTTTGCCTCATCAACATCAGAGATATCTCCCATGCACTCTTGTGTTAAAGATATCTTTTATTTATTCTTCGACACTTTTATACATTTATGCAGCGAATCTTGGCCATATCCACCTCTGTCTCCCCGCCTGACTTCTCGAGGACACTCCCCAGCACATCTGCACACTTGTGCTCCCTCATTGGGTTAGTTTTAGTATTCTGGTAGCCCACCGAGGCTGGTTAGTGGTGTCTGCTGTAACATTGGCTGACCTTATTGGTCCTATTGGTCCTCTGTGGGTCACCACAGCTGCAGTGAGTGGGCTAGCCCATGACTTCAGTGTCTGGAAGACAGCAGCTCACAGAGCTCCGCCCCCTGCTTACGATTGCGTTCTTTCCACAATCTCTTCCTCAATGCTCCCTGAGTCTTGGGCCAGCCAGTTTGACAGCTGCCCCACTCAGGCCTGAGACCTCAACAGACACTTATTCTTAGCTCTTGGGGGGATGTCTGAGTATTAGCTTCTTCCCAGTACTGAGAAAGCTTCTCTGGCCAAAGTTGAGGGCAACACTAACCTACGGGTACAAACAAAATCAGGAGGCAGTTTGACAACACCACCATTTATCTGAACAACAATAGTAGGTTATCCCAGGGCCTGTGACCTCAGCCATGCCCTCTTGGTCAGGTGTTTGTTTGTTTGTTTAAGACAAGATCTCCTTCTAACCTTGGAATTCACTATGTAACCAGACTAGCTTCAAATTTGCAACAATTCTCTTTCTGCAGCCTCACACCTGTCTGGACTCACCAGTTTCCAGGCTCAGCTCCTGGGCTTTCTTCTCAAGTTTATTGCTTCAGGTATGGATCTGATATGAAACAAAGTCCATCTTTGTTTGTTGTCCCAGAAGCATCTGTCCCAAAATGTATTCTCTTTCAACTCAAATCTTATATTTCCTGGCCAAACATATGAAGTCTGTGAGCCCAGGGAGGGGATTCAGTAAGAAAAGATGCTTGCCATTAAGCCTGAAGACCTGAGTTCAATCCCTAGAGCCTGATGGAAGGAAGTTGTCTTCAGATTGCCACATGAGGACTCTCTCTCTCTCTCTCTCTCTCTCTCTCTCTCTCTCTCTCTCTTCTTCTTCTTCTTCCCTGTCTCCTCAGACAGATAGATGATAGACAGATGGATAGATGATAGATAGGTAAGATAGATGGATAGATAGATAAACAGACAGACAGACAGATAGATGTGAAAAGAAGCAATCCAGTGGCTCCAGAGAGGTATGTCCATTTCTGATCATGATGGACCTCACACTGCTATAATTCTTGAAGTTCCTGGAGTCTTAGAATCATTTACTGCCATCTCCCACCTCATCCCTCTACATAAAAGCTGGCTTGGTTACTCTGGATCCTTTACATTTATACATGAATTAGAATGAATGTGATAATTACCAAACAAACTGAATTGTTATTAGGATTTCAACAAGCCTAAAGAACAATCAGTATTTTGTGTTATACCTTATGCCATAAGATACCTGAGCATCTCTTACGGTGATCTTTTGTGGAAAGAATCTTACATTTTAATGCCATTTGCATATAGATCTCAATATTCTGTGCCTTGAGAATCTCATAGAGTGAATATAAGCCTTCATTTGTACGATAGATTCCATCACATCTGTACACAAATCCTGGTGTAAGCAAATACATACACCTCTGTCTGTTTCTCCCTCTCCCTCTCCTTTTCCCTCTCCCTCTCTCCATATTGGATAGCTTTAATGGCTTTCTTGTCATAGTTCTCTCATTAGAGTATCCCAGTATCATATTGAATAGAAGCAGGGAAAGACCCACCCCTGGGCTGTTGTAGTTTAAATAGATATGGTCCCCCATAGACTCGTGTGTCTATGGAATGCTTGGTCCACAGGAAGTGGCATTATTAGGAGGTGTGGCCTTGGTGGAGGAAGTGTGTTACTGTAGGGGTCTTCTATGTTCAAGCTCCACCCAGTGTGGCACACAGTCTTTTTCTGTAGTCTGCCAATCGAGATGTAGAACTCTTGGCACCATGTCTGCCTGGACTCTGCCATGCTTCCCATCATGATGATAATGGACTAAACCTCTGAAACTGTAAGCCAGCCCCAGTGCAATGTTTTTGTTTGTTTTTTAAATAAGAGTTGCCATGATCATGGTGCTTCTTCACAACAATGAAACCCTAACTAAGACACAGGCTTCTTAATGATTTTAGGGGTAAGGAATTAGCTTTTACCATGGTACTGTGCAGCTACAGTTTTCTGGTAAATTTCTTTACTGCCTTGAGGAACTTTACCTCTGTTTGTCCTTTACATATGCCTTTATCAGGAAAAGTTGGTCCTTTTCTAATTCTTTTCTCTCCCCTGACATTGGCTCACAATTTTTCCTTTCTGTTTCTCAACACAATGAACTGCACTGATGGATCAATCCCATGTGAAATTGTCCCTGACCCTGGTGCAAGTCTCTTACCCATGATGCCATTGTACTGATGGGCTCATTTGATTTAGAATTTTGCATCTTTTCTGGTGAACTAGGATGCCAGAGAAGCAGCTGCTACCAGGGCCGAGCTGGGAAGTGCTTATTCTGCCCTTTAAAGAGAGAAGGCTAAACTGAGTCCGTCCTGCCTGAACGGATTCAGAACTCTCCAGGAAGGCCTGTTAGCCTCGATTTTTCATTGCAGGGAACACTTTTAACTGCGAGATTTACTTGACAGATTCACACCTATCCACCTTCTACATTTCTTCCCTAGGAAGCACTAGGAGTTGAAGTCTTCCAAGGAACAAGTCCATTTCTTCCGACTTGACAAACGCATCGACATAAAGCTCTTCTTCTACACATCCCCTTGTTAGCCTTTGAATATCAGTAAAATCCACCCTGCCCCTCTCGTTTCTGTTATGTGTGATTCGTATCTTCCCCTGATCAGTCTGACTCAAGGTTTATCAATTTTATCAATTGCCTCCTAGAGCTAGCTTTGGACTTTATTGCTTCTCTATGATATTTTTCCCTGTTTTTACAGCATCGATTTTCACTCTGGTCTTTATTATTTCCTTCCTTCCTGTATTGTGAGTTTCATTTACTTTTCTCATTCTGGTTTTGTAAGATTGAATCTGAAACCATTGATCTGAGACCTCTCTTCTTTTCTATTATATGCCATTAGTGCTGCTGACAGGAGCCAGAGCACTGAAGGGGTGGACTCTTTCAGCTTTTGATACATTCTTTATAATTTTGATTCTATGATTCCTAATTCCCCTTTTGATTTCCCCTGTGACCTGTGGGTTATTAAAAAATTTGCTATTTTGCTTTTGACTAATTAGTGATTTTTCAGATTCTTTTCCATGATTAATCTCTGCTTCGATTCCATTGTGTTCAGAGAATATGCTATTCACAGTGGGCGGAGTGAGAAGGAGGCCAGAGACTGGCTGTGGCCACGGACCTTCAGGAGAGACAGGTTATGCGCTATGATCCTTAGTGTGAGAACCTCTCTGCAAAACCTCTCCTGCAGCTGCAGCCCCAGAGCTGTTCCCAGAAAGACCCAAGTCTGTTCTTGTTAACATCTCACAGAGCCCTGGTCCAGGGGTCAGAGGAGGACCATGTAGCCTCCACACCAATGGCTCAGCAAACAATCCCTGCTGACATCTCCTTTGTACCAGGACCTGCCCTGGTCACCAAGGTCACTGGACATGGCCTCTGTCTCTGGAAAGCTTACATCCTAAAAGCTAGTAGATGAGACACAGATCAATTCCCCAAGAGTGGGTATGTGTCACACCAATGTCCACAGTTTTGCTATGGGGTGGGGTGGGGCTGTGACAGGGCCCAGGGTTACTGACACCCAGGACAATAAGTGCCAGGCTGGGGTTAGGGAAAGGGGATGCTCTTGGGGGTGGGGGTAATCTCACTTTTAGGAGAGATTTGAATGGAGAGAAATTGGCAGAGGGCTCCTGCCCAACCTTCCTATCTAGCCCCCAGCATCCCATAAGAGCTGTCTGTCTTGCTTCCATGCTATCTACTTCCCTCCTTGAGAAAATGTTGAGGAAACTCCCAATCTGCCACGGCAGAGATGAAATACTGTCATTCCTGCCTTCAGAGCCATCTCTCTTCTCCTCCTTAAAGAAAACAGTCACCTATGTGTCCTCAGCTTCTTCCTTTAAAGGGAACGCCGACTTCGTAAGATTGTCCATGACAATGGGGATGCAAAATCAGGGGGACAGGTAACAAGAAAAAAAAACCAAGCCAGGACCCAGCAGAATAAATTCCTCTGTAAAATGAAGTCTGTGGGTGCAGGAGGTAGAGGAAGAAATCCAAGCTTGCAGACGACTGGACAAAATCAGAAGTTTTGTTCCTCACACAACATATAGTTTCAGCGCAAGTAATGGAGAGCAGATACAGCCTAATAATCAATCTAGTCTTTAAGAAGCATGAGGTCTGGGCTGGAGAGATGGCTCAGCAGTTAAGAGCCCTTGCTGCTATTGCAGAGGGCCTGGGTTTAGTTTTCTGCACCCACATGGTGGCTCACAACAGTCTGTAACTCCACAGGGCTATGATGCCCTCTGCTGACTTCTGAGACTGCCAGACACATACAAGTTAAACATGACAGACATGCAAACAAATTGCCAGTACACACTTAAGATTTTTAATCGAATAGCAAAGAACCATGTGGTGAGGCTGGCAAGGTGGTTCAGTGGATGAAGGAGCCTGCGGCCAAGCCTGACGACCTGAGTTTGATTCCTGAGTCCCATAAGGTAGAAGAAGAGAGCTTAGTGCTGAAAGTTGTCCTCGGAATTCCACGCTTGTACAAATGACACTATTAATTAATTCAAATTAACTGTGTGGTCAATGAGTTTACCCCCGCCCCCCCCCAAAAAAATGGAGAGCAAGAAGTCAGGGGAAACAGAGTAGAGGTAGCAGT
Source organism: Rhynchomys soricoides (assembly GCA_019843965.1). Taxonomy (NCBI): domain Eukaryota; kingdom Metazoa; phylum Chordata; class Mammalia; order Rodentia; family Muridae; genus Rhynchomys; species Rhynchomys soricoides. Next base: position 1,255,909 of record JADRCH010000213.1, on the reverse strand, counting down.
TAAACAAATCTTGAATCTGGCAATGGATTTAAAGTCCTTCAACCTCCCCTGATGAAGGCATTAGTTGTCAATAAAATATACTAAGGCAATTATCTGAGCTGTCTTTAAAGTGATGTTAGAACTGCCCCACCCCACACCCCATCCTGAGGTGACAGCGTGTGAATGACAGTCACCAGAATTCACTGGCATAAGCTTTTACCTTAGGTCAACACAAGAGTCACCCCCCACACCCAAGGCAAATATTTAAGATTAATCAGGACACATGACTGCTACAGGAACAAGCCCGCCGGAAGAGGGTTGATTTAACTGGCACCTCATGTCTATCTGAAGTGGGGGTAAAGAGCCAGGGCACTGCCCCCAGGGAACCTTCATTCCTACTTTTCTCTTTTGAGACAACCGTGGGTGTTTTGTCCCTTGTATATGCCCTCCCTTGTACTGGAGCATAAGAGCAACATCTTGGACTAGAGAGATGGCTCAGTGGTTAAGATCACTGGCTGTCCTTCCGGAGGACAGGGGTTCAAAACCCAGCACCCACATGGTGGCTTTACAGATGTCTTTAACTCCAATCTCAGGGGATCTAATATCCTGTTCTAGCCTCCTGGTGCACTATATACATGTATACAAAATACCCATACATGTAAAATAAATAAATAAATATTTTTAAAATATTAAAAAGAACAAAGGTCTTGCTTTTTACTCCTTTTAAGACATAGCTAACAGATCTCTGCATAAGTTTGCAGAGCCAGTGTTACATTTGTTTCTTTGCTTTGTTGCAGGTTTGGCTCCAACTGGTTCCCAGGCCTGAAACTGTTAATGACTGAGGTTAGGAGCACATTGTTTCCTAGGTCCACTATCCCTGGGGTGTGATTGATATAAAATGGGAACCATAAATATCTAAGCCTGTAGGGTGGTTATTGACAAAATGGAGTACCGTTATAGGCAATGGGTTAACAAAATAATATTTTGAAGTAATGTCCCTTGGCCCCAATATATGTGAGGGATCGAAGGCAGTGAGCTTTGAATGGGACATTACTCCAGATATTGAAGAGAACCACAAGACATTTGGGCTTTTAGGCCCTCTTTTTTCAACAACTAAGATGAAAGAAAAAAAATCATATTTGTGTGGTCACTTGCTCTGAACTCAAACATGGAACAAAATATTTCAGGTGGTCCCTTTAATATCTCAACCTATGTACTGCTAACACCTTCCTCTGCTTCTCTGGGTATCTATGCTTCTTAGGGTTCCTCTCCCCTCAGCCTTCACCTACACCTCCTAACTCATCCCTATAAGCAGACATTAACTGCAGAGACTGAATTGCTCCCAACAGGAAAGGCGGCAGGGGCCAAAGAAACCACCAGCATGCAGGCATCCTTGCCTCTCACTGACCTGGCAAGATGCAGAGGGAGTTGGATGTTTCTCAGGAAGCCCTGATAGATTCAGGGATGAACTCCCAAAGAAGCCTCTTTCTTTTTAACCTGGGAACTGCGATAGCAGTATTGATCCATCACTGTCTCCGCGGCTGAGAAGAAAAGGAGAGCATTCTTTAAAAGACTAGAGAGCTAACTAATGAAATGGAAACAAACGTCCCCAGCAGTGGTGCTTTGCAGACCTGAGTAACCCTGTGTGGAGCCCTGACAGTGAGACACACAAGCAAAGGATGCTTGATTTGGTGACATATGACAGTAGGAATGAGAAGATGCCTGGTTAAGCTTGTAAACTATGACAAATTAAGGAAGTAAGTCAGGAAGAGAAAAGGATCTGGCTATGCTATTAAATCAGCCACCGAGGGCTTTCCCACACAACCTTGAACGAATGGGAGGGTCTTCACCTCCGTGCATTTCAATACCCAGACAGCTCTCAGTAAAGAATGTGTGTGTGTGTGTGTGTGTGTGTGTGTGTGTGTGTGTGTGTAGAGAGAGAGAGAGAGAGAGAGAGGTAGCTGGTTGGATATTAGGAGAAAGTCCTTGGAGAGAGAGAGAGAGAGATGAATGTCAGTGATCAGCTGCCTTCCGATATACAATAGTACAGTAAATGTTCCTTTTCCACAGGAAGAATGGAGGCACAGGGAGGAGAGATTACGACAGGACCAGACTGAAATCCAACAGAGAAAGCACTAGACCCTATAGCATGGTGCCAGACGTCAGGGGCTCTTGGCAGCATCTCCTGGGCTCCAACAGGTGTGGATAGTTCTGCCCTGAAGCTCTTCTATTGCTTTGGGCCTCTACCTCATGCTTATGTCATTTCTCAGTGAGTGTCCTGTGTGTCCAACATCCTGAGCGCTCCATCACATCAGCTTTACCTTTCCGGCTTCATGCAATGGTCTCTAGAGAGCAGGTGGAGGGAATCCAGCCTTGCCACAGATCACTGGGCCTCAGAGCTTCCTGGAACCTCCCATCACTTCCCCGCTCATGTATTCATATATTTACAAAAGCAGAGATGTGGATGGCACAAAATTTGCCTGGTCTTCTTGGACCATAGCTGCAGCAGCCTCTCTGTGCCCCGGTGATTACATCTGGAAAAGGATTTCTCCAGCATTTGCTTCCCAGCCTGGCACCCTGGAGGCTTTAACTTCCAGTCACATGCCTTTCAAATGAATGGTTGTTGTTGTTGTGTGTGTAATGACTGTGTGGTTATACACCCAGAGCCTCCAGACAATGCCCTGAAAGTGTCTTTCCTCCTGTTCTGATCCCGAATGTAAAATTTCTCCTTAACTCCACTCATGTCTTTAACAAGGACAGCCACTTTGTCCAAGCCTGTCCTGTCTTCAACATGAAGCTGGTTCGAGCCTTTTTCCCACCAAACCACACATTTTTTCACATCTTCCTGGTCCACTGTTGCTTTATCAAACTGTAAATCTGGATAAATGAAGAAAGCAATTAACACGGCACAGCCTGAATGCCAAGCTGCTCCATTAGCTCCCTCCCACAACCTGGTCATTTCTTTGTCTGGTGTTTGTGTGTGCTTGTGCGTGTATGTGTGTTATTGTATGGTTCACTAATTTTTATTTCTTTATAATTCATCTTTATTCAAATAAAGCAGGCCATTCTTAATTCTTCTTTCTTTCATTCTAACTATATAACATGAATACCATCTAGTATAGTTTCTGTAGAGTCTTCACTACCCTCTGAGACCTTGTGATCTGGGACTTTACTGTCCAAATTTCTATGGGTGTTCAGCTCTTCAACACTCTGGCTAGAGTGACCCATTGAGTCCAGCACTTTAGGCTCTTGTAGCACATGGCTCTAAACTCTCCCTATCTTTCCTGTAGCCAGTTCTAAAGCTAAGGAGCCACATGATCAAGGTCAGAGTAGAAGCATCACTCCTCTGTATCTATCTTCTACAGCGTTTACTCTTCTTCTTGTTATCAAATGCCAAACCAACAACAACAAAGCAATTTACAGCAGCAGAGGTCTATTTTGGCTCACAGTTCAGGAGAAAACAGTCACAATTGCAGCAGCTGATTACATGAAACTGGCAGCTGGAAGTGCTGGTACTTGGCTGGCTTTCTTCTTTCTCCGGTTTATTCACCCGGCAACACCAGCCCAGTCAGAGGCTGCCTCCCATATTCATGTTACTTTTCTCTTCCGGTGTAAGCTCTGGAAACTTCAAATGCATGCCCAGAGATGAGTCTCCTAGGTGATTCTGAATCTAGTCAAATTGACAAATGGAAATGATCTGTTAATTGCCAATACTGCCACATACAACTCAGACAAAACACTACCATCGTTTTGACTGTTCTAGGTACTCAGGGATGTAAATTCTCTCTCCCTTAAAGGTGCAAATCTTTCAGCAACCGGTCCACCACCTAGGTTTTACATTAACCACAGGAATCGGAATATGAGCTGATGGTAGAAAACCATACCAAAAAATGCAGGATGTGACTTTGCAGAGCAAACCACTGTGACAGTGGCCTGAACTCAAGACCAAATCCTGCCTCAACTTTAGGGTAAATGATGGATCAGCCTTCCCAGTGGGAGGAATCACAGCTCACTGAGAATGAAGATGGAGAGGCATTACTGAGCTGTTATTCTGAAGACTTAGAAGGCCCTGGGGTCAATAAGAAAGCACTAGTCTGTCTCCCCAGAGGCTGTTTAGTGGAGAGAGTTATGAAGAGGTCACATGGAAGCTCTCACTGTGCTCGTGAGACTTACAGAATTTGGTGCGGAATCTTGCCAGGCAGGGGCTCAACAGAACTGATCCAGCAAGCGGTTCATCCTTTGAGTTCCGCTATAAAAATAACTCTCAAACTTGTCCCAGGCTGCAGCTCCTCAACTGGCCTGCCCAGTTCTGAGGAAGCTTCTCTCATCAAGATTGGCAAGTGGACTCGCCCCAGGTGTCCTCCACCACAGTGTGTAATCTCTCTAGTTTTGACGACTTTTTTTTTTCTTTTGCTGGATGGGCAAAACTATTCCCCACTTACATGGAAAAGTGTAATTGGATTGACAAGAATGTTTGTTAAACAGAAGTTAGTCCTAGGCTTGTGTTACCTTGATCATGCAGAGTGGCAGTGGTCTCTCCTTCATCACAAAAAATAACAAACACATGTTCCAAGGGTAAAATACCACTTGAGCATTAGGTGACATTCCTAGTCACCAGGGAAAATGGAGAGAATGACCTGCACTCTAAAAGCTCCCCCTGCCAAAGTTTGTCAGCAACTCAGAGAACCTCTGATAAAGATGCTACCCATTGTTTTTACTCTGCATTTGGAAGGAACCATGAGAGACTACCAACGCAGTGGGAGCCTTCTCTGGTCAAGATCTGGCTGATGGAAGGTACTTTTAAATATTTGGCCTATGTCAGACAGGTCCAATATGCATTATGGAAGTGCAGAAAGACCAAACACCATCTTCTCAAACAGGGAAACATTTGTCGTCTCCTACCCAGCCAAGAGAACAGACATTACTTGGGGCATGGAAGGAGGGGAGACACTATAAGCTTGATTATTTCTAAAACAGATTATTTGGAAGTGCTATTAGCAAGGTCCATGTGAACAAGCAGGGGTGCTCCTGGCTGGGCACATCTATCTAGACTCAGGAGACTTGTGTGCCATTCAATGATCTTTATTCGTTGCTAGACTGCAGAGGAAAGTCAAGGCCATGGGTTGGCTCTGCAGAGCCATCATGACCCATTGGGTGCTAACAATGGTTATCCTGGTTTGAATATCCAATTAGTCTCAAATATGTTACAGGCTTGTGAAGACTAGATGTGGTTACACTGGTGATCAGGAACCTGCTCTGTATAGTTCCAATATAGCATCTATCTGCTTTTTATACAAATAATGGCTTTGTTCTAAACAAACAGAAAACTAAAGTTCTACGAGCGAGGTAAACTTATACACATATACATTAACATTCAAATATATCCCACTCAAATGATTTACCTATAATTTAGAAATACTCTACCTCAGGATAATAGTCATTTAGTAGATCTCTAAAGAGTTATGGGACACAGTCATCCAATTATGTAAGCCTTGGACCGTGCTTGGGAATTAGTGTCATTTTTAAAAAAATTCACCCACGTCTGGGTTATTTTAAAGCATTATTGATAGTTCACAGTGTGGCTTCCGAGTAGAAGGTGTCTAGTGATGAGCACATGCCTGCCTGCTGATTTTATGTTAGTGTTGGAAATTTTGCCCAATACTCTTTTGCAGAGAGACTTAGCCCATGGCCAAATCGAGGTTCTGACACGGGGCAGGAAAACATACATCCAGTGTGTACTTTCTGTAGGCAAATTCATATCACACCAAAGGCCGCTACAGAGGTCACAGTACGATGACCTCTAGCCTTCCCCTTAGGTCCTGAAATCCCTGACCTTTGTGTTTCTCTGGATCAGAGATTTTTTTTTTTTTTCACAAAGATCTATATCTTCATTTTTTATTTAATAAAATGAAATCTTTGAGGAAAGAAATGATACAGTTAGTATAGGTCAGAGCTAAGAAAAATCTGGAAAGCCAGAAGCCACAAGTTATTAAAGGAAAATCCAAGTGCTGGGCACGGGCTGCCTCCCTCAAAGGTGTTTGCTCAGAAAGCTTCTGAGGCCCTCAGAACAAGACAGGCAACTGCTACTATAGTTGGTTGCCCATGAGAACTAGATACCAAAGCCCTATTTCTGAAGATACCATGTTCTCTAGCTGCAGAACCTAGAGAGATCATGCTAGAATGGAGTTGGAAGCTTCTTTCCGGCTGGTCAGCCTTCATAGTGCCAAAATATGCTGTGCACGCTGCTGGAGAGAACTCTCATCAACAATGTTACTCAGTTGTGGACACTGCTTGCTACATTGCCAACCAGGCAAACAACATGGTCCCAGCGGTGTAACGGTGGACATCTTGCTGTGGCGACTGTCCTTCACTTTCGGATTGGGTTTGAAACCCATTTCACAGGAAGAAATTCACATCTGGCACTCTATACCTGGTTGAAAGCCCTAGTGTGGAAGCCACGGATGACATTTTGTTCAATGAACATGACGGGCCCAGCAAATTGTCCTCTGCACAGATACGCTATGCCTGTGATCTCTGTGCTGCTGTTAGCTTTCTTCTTTTTGCAGTGGGCAGCAGTGACTACACAAACTGATCAAAGTCCTGAGAATAAGTGTTGACTGAGCACTCAGCCATGAACAGGACATCATATTGCTCCTGCAAAGACTCAGAGAACACAGAGGAAGAAAGGACCGGAAGGATGTCAGGGCCAAGGATAGATAAGAGCGCCGTCTCCATAGCTGTCTTGCAGACATTACATGACCAAGATATTCTTGAACCTGCACATTATTAGGCCCTGTCACAATGCAGGGAAAGGTACATGAAGCCCCATCCCTTCCTGAAGATTCATAGGCAGTTAATAGTAGCTAGTGGATCTAAAGGCTATTAACGGTTGCTGCAGGAAGAGAAACAATTTCTTCATTGGTATAACCACAGGTGAGGTGCCATAGTCCTTTAAATAACTCTTCACCCATGTTGCTATAAGTGACTGGAATCAAACACTCTGTGTGTGTGTGTGTGTGTGTGTGTGAGTGTGTGTGAGTGTGTGTGTGAGTGTGTGTGTGAGTGTGTGTGTGAGAGAGAGTGTGTGAGTGTGTGTGAGAGTATGTGTGAATGTGTGTGTGAGTGTGTGTGAGAGTGTGTGTGAGTGTGTGAGAGTATGTGTGAGTGTGTGTGTGTGTGTGTGAAAGTGTGTGTGAGAGTGTGTGAGTATGTGAGTGTGTGTGAGTGTGTGAGAGTATGTGTGAGTGTGTGTGAGTGTGTGTGAAAGTGTGTGTGAGAGTGTGTGTGTGAGTGTGAGTGTGTGTGGGTGTGTGAGAGTGTGTGTGAGTGTGTGTGAGAGTGTGTGACTGTGTGTGAGAGTATGTGTGAGTGTGTGTGAGTGTGTGTGAGAGTGTGTGTGAGTGTGTGTGAGTGTGTGTGAGAGAGTGTGTGTGAGTGTATGTGAGTGTGTGTGTGAGAGAGTGTGTGTGAGTGTGTGTGTGGTGAGAATTTTGGTTTCTTAAAAAAACACAGAAATATTATGTGAGTATGTTTTTTCTTTAATCTCAGGTGGGGCTGCTTCAGATTGTCGATTGCAGCCGACTATGATTTGCCTCCTGTTCTAGCAGGGGTGTGGTTTTGACAGCTGCAGATAGTTTCTGTGAGTGGGTGATGTCTGGAATTCTGGGGACTTCTCAGATGGTATAGAAATGCTAGAGCCCTCATAGCAGGGGCTGGTTGGCCAGCTAGTGGTTGGATACTGCTTGGCACGTAGTAACGCGCAAAGTCTGAAAGAAGAAATTAGATATCTTGCTGGCAAAATTCAAACTTATCCCAAGGATCTTGATGCCTCCAATCAGTAGGAAGCAGTCTAAGGATATCACCAGCCCCCTTTCCCTCTGTCCTTCTCTCCCGCCTAGTGTTGGGGGATGGAAAGGGAAGAAGGGTGGGGAAGGGTGGAAGAAAGAAGAACCCACAAAGTAGCCAAAAGTCCAGTTACAAATGTACACACATACACAGATACACAAGCACACATACACACATACACACTTATACACATATACCCATACATACACACATACACTCATATACACATACATGTATATACATTACACACACACACACATAGAGAGAGAGAACACTTTTCTCCCATACGCACATGCACACGCGCCATGCACACGCGCGCGCACACACGCACACACGCGCGCACGTATATCCCCCCATACACACATGGAAGGAAGCCTAGGACATGGAGAGAGGGACCAGTAAGGAAAGGCAGCAGGACACAATAGGGTTGATGGGGGATGAATGTGAATGTGAATGAGATGGAAATATATTATCTATATTTTCCTGGGAAGCAAAGAAAGTGTAAAAGTTAAGTTATCTTTTAGGAACACTATGGCCAATAAACTTACCCCCCAAATTAAAAAATTGCTGTTAAGCAAATGATGGTGACAGGCAGGTATCAAACGGTCACCACAGTGTACTGCAGCAATTGTCATGTTATTAGAATAGTAAACTCAGGCCTCAAGGCAGATGCTCCCCACCACAAGAAGACATAACGGGAGCCTGAAGAACAGCAGGGAGGCCGCCTGTGTTATGACTGAACTCTGCTTACAGGTCATCCCTGCCTGGCGACACACACACAAAAAAAGTTTCCCCTTCTCTCATTTGAGTTGTCCTTGGAACTGTCTTTGTGGTCAAGTTAGAATAATGGTCTCATTCCCAGGCCTGGCACCTCTGTCTGATGGAGAGAACAGAAGAACCCCTGTATCAGATCACACTGGGAAGCTGTTCACTCCAGGGGTGAGGCCCAGGCCTGCGGGAAGCATCCTTGGTTACAAATGTCGCTCCCTTTCAGTTTTCTTTTAAAAGTAGAAATAAAAATTGGCATTTCTTTACAGGTGACTTTTTGGTTTGTCGCTAGATCTAGATTGATGGCCCACGTTGAACTTGTGAGTTCTGGCAGGGCCTCAAGGTTAGACCAGTTGAGACAGGGTTCTGTGCGGCCCATGTTTAGTGGGTACCCTTCATTAGGGATGGCGATCTAGATCTTAGGAATGTCTCAGGAACAGAGGTCATGTGCTAATTAATGATGGGATTGGAATGATACATCAGTGCTAATGATACTGTCTCAAGCTCACTTTGTAACTAGAGAGAAAGCAGACACAGGGTACTGAAAAATAAAATTATCATACACATTAACACCCCAGATTTGAATACTTCCCTGAGTCATACAACTCCACAGCCAAGGATGAGAACAGACTGAAAAGGAAGGCTGGCCTGGGGTCCCACTGGTCCCCTGCTAAGAGCCTCAACTCCCCCTTCTGAAATAGGGAACAGGGCTCATACATGAGTTCCACCTTTGTTACTGGACACTTTCTCCTGCATTGGCCGTAGAGAGTGAGTCCACCATCCCCGGCCCTCCTTCCTTCTCACCAGAGGCTGCTGTCAGATCAGCTGGCATTTTCTTTAACCCCAGGATATCAATTTTATTCTAAAGGCTCTCAAAATCCTCCCAACTTTTTTTTTCAAAAAAACAATTTGACTATTTTGTGTCTACATGCGATTTTCTTTGAATGTATTCCACGTCAGCTTTGCTGAGGTTCTTGAACCTGTAAATACGTCTTTCCCCAATTGGGGGGAATTTCAGCCAATATTTCATTTCTGTTTTTCTCCTTTTCCCTCCCTCTTTCCTTCTGTCTACATTCCTTCCCTCTGCCCATTTCTTCCCCCCACCCCACACACCCTTTCTTCTGAGACCACAGGTCTCACATGTACTGCGCTTTTCTTTGGCTAATCTGCAAGTCTTTGAGACTCTTCCATTCTTTGACTTTTATCCACCAAAATCTTCAACTGGAAATTTCTTTCTAAATATTTTCTTCTTCTTGATTCTTCCTTTTGTCTTCAAATTTTGATTAAGCCATTGAGTGCATTAAAATTACAAGCTGATTGCCACTCATTCAAAATGTTAAGCACATGAGTATTTGTGGCTTCAGAGTTTGGAATATTTGCATGTGTATAGTGAGATTACTCAAGTTTAAAGCCAAAATCTATTTATGTTTCATACATACCTAACAACACTGGAGGTGATTTTTCACATATTTTAGGATAATATTAGGCGTCCAGCAAGGTTCATGGAATGGGATTCTGCACTTGCAGTCTCACGCATATCCTCAGAAAGCTTCTGACTTCGAGGAATCTCATTTTTTGTGTTTTCCTATTAGAGATGCTCAGCTTGTGTTGATTTATTTTTACAGTTTTTAATCTCACTTTGTAGTCTCCCTTCCTGTCCTTTATTGTTGGAAACATATTTTGCCAGCCTGAGTCTAGGTCTGACACGTGCAGCTGACACACTTGGATTAGGGTCACTCTGAGGCAGATTGCCTAGGACATGACTACCAGCTCTATCATTTGGCTCACATTTTCATATACTTTGTCTTTCCCGGAGTTTTGAATGCTATGTTAGACACAATTGTAAGAGTTGCTTTTCTTTTAGAAGTGGAAGTGAATGGTTCTACCCCAAGAGGGAGAAGAGAGACCCCTGTCTACAGGCTCAGGGGCAGCTGCAGCCAGGGCAGATGAAAACACTTCCTAAAGCTGCAATGCCGTCTTGCCAGAAGCTGCTTCCTAGCTGGCCTCTCAGTTCTAATACTTTCCTTGTTAGGAGACAGTTTCCAGAGTCCAGCCATCTCAGGAACAAGTTCTATCTTGCTGACAGGGTCAAACCTGAGTTCATGTTCCCAGGTCCCGAAACCCAACTCCCATTCTGCTTATTTGGGTGTTTCATGTTTGTCTGTTAAGCAGTAAAGGATGTGAAGAGGGAAGATGCTGTTATCCTGTCATCTAAACTAAGGAGCACAAGTCATGAATGTGCTGCCTATCTTGACTTAATTGACTACATGAAGCTTGCTTACTCCTTTGTTCCCTTGTTATTCCAAAATTTTGGACCCAGAGTCCAGAAGGAGACCTGGCTGCAAAAGCTGAATCAGGGACCCTGAAACCAGGTGACCCAGATGAGGATGAGTCACCAACGTTAACTTCCTTGATTAACCCCTGATGTCAAAATATGGATTGTTCAATGCAACAGACCACCCCGATCCCCCTCACTTTGTGCTTCCCATCCTATAAAAATGTGCACAATCTCCCTTTGGGGAGGCAGTTCAGATCCCAAACTGGCCGCCTTCCTGAGCGCTCAGAAAATAAAGCTTCCATTTTTAAGTTTGTCTCTGAAGTGAGTTTTTTCTGCTTCCATCCAGGACCCAACACGCCACCTATTCCCTGTGAGGCAGCTAAGGAATTCCCCAGAGCACAGAACTGTTTGTCTCCTCCCTTTCCTGGCCTGGTGTAGCAGGCTCCATGCCTTCTTTCTTCTGAGATATAGAATAAACCAGTCTCACTGATAGACAGCTGTGTGCAGTGAGGGTGGAACTCACCTCCTGGTGACCCTGACATACTCACCTCTCCCACTGTCCTGATCTCCAAATCTTCAACCTGACAGCATCCTTCTCACCACAGGACCTTCTCTCTGCCCATTTCCCATAGTGCATCTCTGACCCTTTAACCTCAGCATAGCATCACGCCCTCTGGTTGTCCTTTCTAACCTACAGTAACAAGGCTAAATCCACTCGACATGGCGTCTTCCATACACCTTCCATTACAGAAGCCAACCCAGATGAAGCTCTGCTAAGTTTCCACAGTTTTTATCTGACCAACTTGACTGCCTCCCCTGTTACTTTCAGGTTATGAGACAGTCCCCAGTTCTGTCACAAAGCAAAACCTCCATCGATTCTTGTTGAAAAGGTGGACAGTCATGGGCTTGGCCTCAGCAAACACTCCCTGTGTCTCAGTTATTGGCACATGTCCCTGTAGGAATGTGGCCTAGCCCCTTGGAGATGGTTTCTTTTAGACAAAACCACTCAATGCAAGAAACAGAACCCAAGTGTGATACGTATATATTCTGTGACACAGAGTAGAGAAAGCCTGCTTAAGGACGAGGTCATCCCAGAAGAAAGAAAAGAGAAGAGACGGACACAAGTGGTCAGGGCCTCTGCCCTCCAGAAATGAAGCACACATACCCCCCATATTGCCGGTGTCAGTGTTAACTCCCTCTGCCTTCAAAGTTAGAGCGTCAACTTCCACAGGAATAAATGTTTGAGTCCATCCCTTCATGTTTCCAAGGTAACCAAAGGAAGAACTAAAAATACAATAACATTGGCAGGAAGGGAGAGGGCTGGCAGAAACAAGCCATGGGCTCACTCATCATGGTGAGCAGCTAGGAAGCAATGATGCAAACACAATTTAGTGTTTATGAGGAAAGCGATGGGGCAAAGACAGGAGCGACAGTCCCCCAAAGCACAATTGATCACCTCTGAGGGGAAAGACTTGGCACAGAAGGGTTCAAGGGGACACTACTTCTCATTACCAGTCTCTTAGCCCTGTTGTTTTTAACGCCATATGCATGAGCCACTTTGCATAATCAAATCTGCAGCCACATAAGTCAGGCGCGTAACACAATTTAGGTTCCTGAAATCGACTTGGCTGAAAGAGCCCATTTACTTCTTGTTTTATAAAAATAATACTTCACACATATAACTAAGAGTGCTAAACATTAAAAGCCACATAACTTTTATCTTATTGAAGCTTAAAAATGGACCCTGCTTTCCGGAGTTTAAAGAAAGAATGGCTTGGAAAGAGGTGGCCCCGGTTATCAGGGCGGTCCCAGGGGCATCTTCCAAGGATGAGCATCGCTGGGTGCCAGAGTCAGGGCTTGGCCACAGAACAGGGGTCATTTGAGATTCTGTTGCCAGGAGGCCCCTTCTGTGCCCTGAATCTGGTAGTCTTGAATGGAATCTGGGCATTGCCAGCAGTGGTGGGAATAGAGGGGTCAGATTCTTCTGTGCTATGCTTGCCTCCTCTCAAAGAACTCAGGCAGGTCCTGGTAGGGGTCGCACACTTTTCCTATCTCATAAATAGCCATCTGAGAGTCACTTTGGGGGGACAGATCTGTCACAGCAAGGGCAAGCAGCCAATTTAGTGCAGTAAGGAGTCCACCTTCAGCGGCAAGGGTCACAGCTTGGTGAGGGGGATTGTCTTTCCAATTTCCCCAACTCAGAGCAACCTTCCCAGTCCACTCTAGTTGACTTCCAGGCAGCCCTCCCACAGCCTGCCCTCTGCTCTCTGGAACAAAAGACCCTTCCCAGACCCTTCAACTTACAGCTACATGATTCTAGAAGGTGCCATTTATGAGCATAGAGACCACAACTGTTTCTGTCCTGAGTCCTTAGCACCTAGCACAGTGCAAGGTCCAAGAGGACGGCTAGGTAGGCTTACTGGAGAGAGTCATACCATCTGTCTTAGTCAGGGTTTGCATTTCTGTGAAGACATCATGACCAAGGCAACTCTTATAAAGGACAACACTTAATTGGGGCTGGCTAACAGATTCAGAGGTTCAGTCCGTTATCATCAAGTCAAGAGCATGGCAGCATCTAGGCAGGCGTGATGCTGGAGAAGGTGCAGAGAGTTCTACATCTTGATCCAAAGGCAAACAGGAGAAGAGTATCTTCTAGGCAGTGTTAGGCGGAGGGGCTCGCCCATCTGCACAGTGACACACCTCCTCCAACAAGGCCACACCCACTCTAGCAACGTCACACCTCCTAAAAGTGCTACTCCCTGTTCTAAGCAAACCACCATACCATACAAGATTTTCTGATTTGCTGCCTCTGTAGGTTTTAAATTTTACATTTTATCTTGTCAGTAAGGATCTCAATCCCCCCAAAGGCCCAGAGCACCGTGGGACCGACACAAGCTGTACATGAGTACCCCAGACAGCAGCCAGGTCCTCTCTGCTCTGAACCTACAGATCCAGGCTGCAATCACAGTATCGTGTGACTCTCCTACCTACCAGCAGGTCCTGGACTTGTTCCCTAGCTCCCCCAAACAACTCTGCCTCTGCCTAGGTAGGTCCTCCTCACTGTGTGGAACAATCCCAGGTTTATGGTCCTTATCCTGTGATCCCATACCTATGTCAAATCCCACACAGCAGCTCTCAGGGAAGACTTTGATTGGCTGAGGCTGGTCATGTACCTACCCTGGGGTAAGTGGGGCCAGCAACTCTGTGAGCATCAGACTACAGGCCCACAGTTCCTTCCCAGAATCACCAGACAAGGAAATGTTTGTAGCAGGAGACAATGAAGCTGCGGCTACAAAATTCTCATCACTTATTACATACCATCCTCTCAGATGGCATGAATGAAGATTTATCCTGCAGTTGTATAATCAAACTATATAATCAAATTATATAATCAAACTAACCACTTTAAAAAAGACACTTGTCTTTCACCTGCTCAAACAAAGAGCAGGAAGTCATCCTTAATTGATCTGTGCACCCTGCACATTCCATACAAATGTCTTCGAGAACTATGTATCGCTCATAAGGTTTGTATATTACAGCCCTGTCAGAATTCACCCTCTGGGATGCTGAGAAGCTGGGACCTGCTGTTCCAGCTCCCTGAACCATCTTATCTCAACTGCATCAAAGCTATTTTCTCTAAAGCCTTGCTTCTGGGACATTTTCAGGACAGCTAGCTCACTCATCCAGTCTTTAAGACGGTTACGGCCAGGACCTTGGCTAAGCCCTGAACTTTCTCGGCATATAGAAACTGGACAACAAATGATGCCAGCTAGCTTTCTTTTGATGTAACCATTTTCCCAGCTTCCTTTTGGGCCCCCAAAAGGGATTCTTTGCCCCAATTCAGCAGGAAGCAATTATAAGAAGACTGTCATCCCTTAAGTTGGGGTGAATGGTTTTGGTCTTTTTATGAGTTATAGGTATGTTGCTATTTTAAGGGATGATTACAAATAATTATGGTCTTTGACAGGGAGGAAACAAAATACGGAGCTTAGACTCGGGGATTTCTATCTTCCCTTTCCTCTGCCCTATCCTTTCTTAGATAAAGGGTGGATGGTTGAGAAGAAAAGGAGGGATATAGGAATATTATAAGAAATTAGAAAAATAGGGGTAGATTATTGAATCTACTCTTAAACTAAAAAATATTTTATAGTATAATCTTACATTGATAGATATCTTTATATTTTGGTATAAATTGAGGTTATATTTTGTTGCATTGATACAGAATTTTATATATTGATAAAGGTTTAAAGTTTTCATTAGTATAAATCTTTGTATATTGATACAAAATTTAAGATTAATTTTGTTACAACATGATCTATGCATGTTTGAAGTCTTAGATAGGCATTGTGGCTATGCAACTCATTTAAATATACGAAGTTTAGTCCAGCTATTAGTTTAGCTGCTATTAAAAACTGTTTAGGATAATTAAATAATGCAAGTTAATAGTCAATCAAATTCATAATCATGTTAGATATTAGTCTAGATTATCCCAGAAATATACATCCTGGGTTGAACAGATAACGGGTAGATGGTGACAGGTGATGTCTGCTTGTTCAGATATGCTATAAATAGATCAGATGGTCTTCAAAAACTCAGAAACTCACAGAAAATGGCATTTAAACATAATTTTATTAATTTAATATCTTTTTTGACATTGAGACATGTCAACTCTTAGCAGGACCCCATTCAACTTGGAAGAAGAAGATGAGCATCAATAACCCCCACGTGGAGTTGTTTCAATTGTGGCAGGCTAGCCACGGGGCAAAGAAAATGTCCTTAAATTCATCTGCAGACAAAATACTGTCCAAAAAGGACCAACGAACACAGAGAAGTCAATTGCCAAGCTCTGCCAAGTCGTGGTAAGTGAGTCTTTCATAATTCCTGCTTCACAAAAGGAAAGGTCTGTCAGATATTCTGGGCCAGAGGCTTAAGATAGATGTTCCAATGTCATAGAGAATATTAGGGACTCTCCAGGCTATCAGCTGTCTCCACACTTTTTATAATTTTTTGGAAGCTGAATTACTGAGTTTCCTGAATACTCAGACAATATTTACTCCTTCTCAGCTCTCTGATGAGGTTGAAGACTAGATGGCCATAGTCTTACCGTAAGCTTGAGTTGTCTAGGATTAAGATGTTCTAGGTCTAAGAAAATGTTTTATCATGGTAATACAAATCAGGATAGAAGATGATTTAGATACAGAACTGTAAACTCATTAACATAGGATAGATAATAATATACTTTATCTATCTGAGTTGCCAAAAGTAAATGCATTGGACATCATGAATGTAATTCTTTCCTCATAGGCTTCATAATTGTTTTATAATTGCTCCTACTATGTGTTGCTATTACTTTAAGAGAAAGAGCCTTTTTATTTGGATAAAAAGGAGGAGATGTAGTGGGTTGGTCTAACACTGCTTGTATTCTAATCCTAAATACTGATTCCTCAAGATGTGGTCGCCCCAGACAAGCAGATCCTCATGTTTTCAAAGTGATGTCATGTGAACCTTCTCCAAATTCAAATGGTCAATAAAAGGCTAGAACCTGTGATTGGGCAGTGGAGGGAAATGGTGGGATTAGAAGATTGAGTGAGGGGGTTGCAGGTAAAAGGAGAGAGAGAAGAAGGAGGAGGAAGAAGATGGTGATGATGACGAAGAAGAAGAAGAGGAGGAGGAGGAAGAAGAAGATGGTAATGATGATGATGATGATGATGATGATGATGATGATGAGGCAGAGGCAGAGGCAGAAGCAGAAGCAGAAGCGGAAGCAGAAGCAGAAACAGCAGCAGAAGAAGAAGCCACTATGGGCCAGAAACTACATGGCCAGTAGAAACAGCAACTAACAAGGAAGTTTATAGCTGGGAAATAAGTTAATATAGCCCTATGTCTGTCCAATCTAGGGTTATGGCTTATAAATAAAATCCTGGATTGTGTGTCTTTTATATGGGCCCGTTAGGATTATAAATTCCTACAACTTTGGCCCAAGCATATGAACAACACAACTAAAGTTTGTCATAGTTGACTACATAAGTCTGGGGCTCATGGAAAAGGCAGGAAAATTTAAGTGCCCATCAGCCTGAAGCAGCTGGTGGCAGAAAAGGACAGACAGGAGCAAGAGCAAGACATGGGAAGCAGAAGGCAGGACTCCATCCCTGTCAACCCCTGGCCTCAGTACAGGAAATGCCTCCTCACTCTTTGACCCTGCCTGATGACTTATGAAGCTGCAGAACGGAGATCCCATAGGAGCAACTGCTGTCGAATAACCCATGGGTGGGTGAAGTTGTTTATCCTTGCCTGCCAATCAAATGGCTGTGTGTATATCTGACAAGCAGATAACAGGAGGTTCCAGTGGCTGCTGCCTTCAGGCTGAGTCACCAATCAGTGCCTTCAGCCCTCACATCTTCAGTGGGAAGAGATAACACTGTCAGCAGACAGATGGGTAGACATGGGGTGTCTGCAGAATCCGGATGATGTCCCTTAGCATCTACCCACCTCCCCCAAATGGGAGGGGCCTCTATAACAAGCAAACACAGAGGCTCACATCCTATGAGTCATCTCAGCACAAGGCACACAGGTGGGGCCCGAAGGACATTTTCACAGCCCTCTGAGGCCTTCATGAGTCACACAGATTGTCATGGGTGTCAAAATATTATGATCTCCCTGGAAGAAATGACAGCAAAGTCAGGTAGAATTACATATTTCTCAGCATACTGACTGTGTCGCCATGGAGACATGCCTGCCTTCCCCCCAGGGTCATCCACAGGCTTGGAAAAGAAGCTAGGATCCTGTCCCCAGCAGTCACTGTCACTCAGACAAAACTACAATCAGACAAAAATAGAAACAAGGACAAAAACAACTTTAATGGTAATAGGAATGGGTGCTCACAAGTCTGTATGGATTTTAATTACATTTTTGATGGTTTTGACCTGTGTTGACTCTCCACAATCTTCCCTTAACACCAACAGTTGCATTAGCTCCCCTCCAGGATTTCCTGGTGCCCAGGTGTCAGCTCCCACAGTCCAAGCAGCTCCCTGTCTTTTGATGTGACTGACCATGTACTGCATCGTAGTCCACAAATAGACAATCTCAGTGTGTCTCCGTCACCCCCTGGTTAATGGACAGTTGGGTCCCTTACAAGTAAAAAAAACATAATAAGCTAATGAAAACAAAGCATAAATTAATTGTTCCATTTTGCATCCTTGCATGTGCTCCTTAACATGTGTGCAGAATCTAGGATGATCAGATACTGTGTCCTGGATTCCAGCTTGCTGTTGTTGGAAGGTCAGGCATCCTTAAGAGGTGGGGCCTCGTGGAAGGTTTTTTGCAACTTGTGACCTTGACGTACTGAACTCACCATAGATGAACTTCTAAAAGCTGAATCCAAACAGACCTTTTCTCTGTATAAGGTTGTCACATGCACTTGTTACAGTGCAGGTGAGTGTTCTAATTAACCCTTTTGTTGCTGCGATAAACACCATGGCCTAAAGCAACTTAGGAGGAAAATGGTTTGTTTGGCTCACTCTGCCAGATCACAGTCCATCATTGAAGGAAGTCAGGGCAGGAATTCAAGAAGAAACTGAAGAAGGAACTGAGAGACAGGCTGTTTGCTGGGTTTCCTGGCTTGCTCGTTGCCTTGTGCTCAGCCTGCTTTCTTATACGATGCTAGTCCACCTGTCCAGGGGTGCTGGTAGGCATAATGCTGAGATGTTTAGGCTGAGTCTGAATGACCCCAGTGATCATGGATTGTACTTTCCCATAGATCTGGGATGGTGGGTGGGGCTCAGGGGCTGGGGCTCAGAGAGCTGAGATGGCGTGCCCTCTCCACACACTAGTTCAGAAAGGAGAATCTGTCTGTCCATGAGCCAAGGCAGGAAATCCCAGGAAGGTTGGAACAGTTTCCTCCCTGAAGACTTCTGAAAAGTAACTCATTTGTTTCCACAGCAGATTCATAAATGCTTCTGGGGACAGCACGACCGTCTTCGCGGTTTTGCACTGACAGTAGAGAATGAAGGCTCCACCTGCTGAGGTCGAGCCTCCTCCACCAGTGGGTGCTTTTCCACCTGCCATGATGGCTATCTGTCCCCTTCTCCAGAGCCATGGATGGAGCTTTCAGCTTACAGTTCTGTCCTTTATAAAGTTAAAAACGCCACCACAACCAGCCACGCATCCAGGCGACACTACGTCATCCCTTCATTCTGCAGAATTCTCCAAGTTTCAACTGGCAGTGACTGGTGCCTGGTGGGTAAAAACAATTAATACTCGGTCCAGTGTCCCAAGAGAGTCCCTAACAGGATGTGTCCTTTCGCCTATATGGGGGGCTGTGGAAGGCAGAGGTTACACAGAAGTGAGAGAGGGGGATTTCATAACAGGAAAGAGCGGGAGTGGTGCTCAGGCTGGAGCTAGAGATTTGATGTGTCAGGGAAGGAGGAATGCTCAGATGGAGACCCCAGCAAAGGCAGACATAGAGGCCACTGTTGAGGGCACCCAATGCTCCTCTGCAAGGCTGGGCATCCCACTGCAGATGGTTCGTCTTCGTTGAGTGTTAGTGTTTCTTTTAGTTAATTAATTTGTTTGTTCGTTTCAGACAAGATCTTGCTGCTGTGGAGACCTAGCTGATTTGGAAACTTACTCTGTAGCCCAGGGTAGCCTGAAATCTGTGTGAGTGTGCCTGTCTTCCCTTCCCAAGTGCTGGTATCACAAGTGTGAGGCCGGATACCCAGACCATTCATTTCATCTTCTTAATGATCTCGGGGATGGTGGTTCCTTCTGTAGGTCCTATGAGTCTAAAACATTGAATTTGAGGACTCATTGAGATTCATAGAATTCTCTCTCACACTTGCTCTATGTATGTCTTCGTGTGTGTGTGTGTGTGTGTGTGTGTGTGTGTTGTGCAGCTATGCCTCCTAGGGTATGCACATGGCCATTCTAGATAAATATTCTCTCTCTCTCTCTTTCTCTTTCTTTCTCCCTCTTTCTCTCTGGCACACACACAGAAAACACACACATACACACACATACACACACATACAGACACACACACACTGAAAGGTGTGTGGAGAAGGCAGAGAACCAGATTCAGCAAGAGGGACCTGGACTGAACTTGAACCTAGGAGGACTGAACTTGAAACTTGCCTAGAGCCCACACATGCCCAGTGTCTCTTCTTCTTTGTCTCTGACCTCCTCTTGTCTGACACATCCCTCTCTTTACCCCTGTCTCACTCCAAGGTCATCTGGCCAGACCTTAGGAAGTCTGAGGCAGGACTGGCTCTGTGCAGCTGGGCATGTTCACATCATCCACAGGCTCTCCAGCTAAGCTCCTCCTCTGTGGAGACTGGCCCCCGGCCCTCGGTACCTGAGGATCTTCCAGAATAGATGCTCCCTCACCATGACCTTCAGGAAGATGAAGCAACAGGTGGACCATTGGTGCTGTGCAGGGGAAGAAAAGGAACAGGACATGTTCAAGGTGTCTTGGCCTTGCCTCATCTGGTATGGGACATGAAGATGACCTCCAAGGTACCGTGGGAGGGTGGCACCTAGTGGGAGGGTGGCACCTAGAGAGTGCTGGTGTTGCTGACAATGAGCTTGTGCATACAGCTCTGCTCACATGCTTTACCCAGAGTTCTTGTGACAAACAGACCCAGTAAACAGAGCAAGGGTGTCAGAAGGGAGCAGGAGGGGAGCTCAATCAGGGTCGTGTCTGAGTTCCAGGCAGAAGGGGAATCTGCAGCCCAAGATTCAACCCCATGCCCTGCTCAGAAAGGCTGCCTACTCAGTCATCTATCCAAGCCACACTGGTAAAATGATAGAGCCCCTGGGGCTCCACACAGCAGGGAGACATGGCAGGAGGGAGGAGCAGTTCTGGCTTAGGAGACAACTAGGCTCTAAGAGGCTACAACGTAGGCCCAGGACTCAGTGACACTGGTCCCTAAAATGTGTCTCTGTGCCTCTGAGACTCAGCAGGATAAGAGAAGAGGAATTCTGCAGCAAGAATATAGGAAGACCCTGAGCACCGGAGGAGGAAGCCATGCTAGACAGAACCATTGTGATTTCCCATGTAGACAGGAAGTTGTCTGTCTCTGACGAAACCCACCCATGTGATTTCCTGTGTAGACAGGAAGCTTTCCCTCTTTGATTGAGCCCATCCAACAACCCCAGTGAGCACACGGACTGTCCTGTTCTACCAAGACAGCCCCCTGGGACAGGCTCTGCTTTCTACGCATTTAATAGCTAAAGAGACTGAGTCTTATTCAAGGTCTCAAACCCTGGGCTAGGAGGAGGTAACACTGGGCCTGGAGCACCTGCAGCCCTGAGGATACAACAGTAAAGTATGACTTCATCACACGTGCAGAGGTCAGATTGGAAAGACACTGATGTCTTAGGAGTCCCAGAGTCTTGAGGATGGGCTGAGGCAGGTTCAGGAGGACAGGAAGAGGTCAGTGCCTACCAGCCACCCCTCCCCTCTCTCCTGGGAACTCTGCCTCCTTTGTAAATGAAAAGCAGTTTTATCCAGAACCTGAATGTCGCCACTTGACTCTGCTCATGGGAGCAGGTGTGTGCCACAACCTTTTAGGGGTACTGGCATGGAGTCCTAGTTCGAGGGCTCACAAGCTGTGTGTCCTTTGACCAGTTGTCTCACCCCTCTGTGCCACATTGCCCCACCTGTGATGTGCAGCTAAGGTCTGTGCCTTAGAATCGATTTAAAATTTAAATGAGACAAAGGCAGCATGGAGAGATAATAGGAACACGTCTGCCTGCCAGGCACCTGTGCTTCCAACTGAATCAGCGAAAGTTGGAGCCCAGTTTTCAAGGCAAGTGCTCTTGGACCTCCATGGCAGCTGTGTCAATGTGAAAGAGATGTGCAGCTGGCTCCTCTGCACCCTCCGGTTCCACACCCAGGACTCATGCAGTGCCTCATCAAAAGTACACAGAGGAAGAAACTGCATCTGTCCTGAGCTTATAAAACTACACGCACACACACACACACACACCAGATAACACACACACACCACATACACACAAATACATACCACATAACAAACACATCACATACACACACAAACACACACACACCAGATAACAAACACATCTCACACATCACACACACACAAACACATCACACACACACAAACACATACCACATAACAAACACATCACATACACACACACACACACACACACACACACACACACACAGGAACATAAGCGATGATGTCTGCAGACACTTACTGTGCACTGAGGACCAGCAGGAAGCTGGGGACGAGTTAGAGGGCACAGCGTGGGATGTGCACACATTAAGCAAACACTTGAACACAGGCAGGATTTGAGGCCACAGGGTGTCCTTCCTTGGACCAGCACTGTGCATAGTAACAGCCACTTGACACACTGTGTTGATGGGTGGGTGACAGTGGTTTCAGGATGTGGACTAGTGACAGTGATGCTTGCTGGAGTCACAGTGACTCAGGATCCAATTCTGGCTCTGCTATGGACTTCCTTTTAATTCCATTTCTTCCATCGTTAATATTATTAATTCTGTTCTCCTTTTTCTTGTGTATGTGGTGTTTGTGCATGTTTGAGTGTGTATAGATGTGTACATGTCTGGATACATGTGCATATGCTTGCATATGAGGGCCAGGGGGTAATTTTGGGTGTCTTTCTGGATCTCTCTCCATCTTATTAACCGAGGCAGGGTTTGTTGCTGACCCTGGAGCTCACTGACTCACCTAGTCTGGCTGGCCAGATTGGTCTGGTATCCTGTCTCTGAACATAAAGATTGCAGGCTGACAGAGAAGGGGGTTGGGGGCACCTCTTAGGCCCAGCTTTTACCTGGGCACTGGAGATCTGAGCTCTGGTTCTTAAGCTCACTCAGAAAACCACTCTATCCACCAAGTCTTCACCCTAGTCCCTTCTCATGTGTTTTTAAAAACATGTAAACATTATATATATATGATAAGGTATAATATATATATATATATATATATACATATATATTTATATTAAGACACAGAGAGAGAGAGAGAGAGAGTGAGTGTGTGTGTCTTGGGGGTCAGTAAGTTGCCTAGCTGGCTTTGAATTCACACTGTACTGTAGCCCAGTTGGCCTCAAACTTGCAATCCCCCTGTCTCAGTCTCCTGAGTAGCTGGAATTACAAGCTTCAAACCTGTACTGCAGGTCCCATATTTAAAAGTTAGCATTTTAGTGGTTACCTCTGAGATTAACATTAGTTTAAAATAAGCTAGATCGCATTACCATCAATTTAATTTGAGCCGGTGTGAAAATATGACAGGAAAGACCCCACCCCCCACCCCCTCTGTCTTTTATATTGTTGCCTTACAAATTCCCAGGACGCATTGCAAGCTTGTCAACACGTGTATAATTACTGCTTTGGGAGTTGTCTTTAAGTCAACTTTGAGAAAAGGAGCATCTCACAGCATGTGTTTATCCTGGCTTGCTCCTGACTCACATGGACACGGGCACTCTGTTTTTTCATGTGGATTCCTGTTACTACCCAAAGTCTCTCAGCTCAGCCTGAAGCCATCTCCTGGTGTTCCTTACAGGGTCACTTTGCTGGTGACAGGTTTGGTTCATCCAAGGTTGTCGCCATGTCTCTTTTGGTTTGGAAGGACACTTTTCTTGAATATAAAATTTTAGATGACTCTTCCCCCTTCAGACACACTTTACAAACCACCCACTTCCCTCTGGCCTCATGGTTCCAGGCAGTAGTCAGCAGTTAGTCTCCTCAGGCCTTTCTCCAGCACAAGGAGGGATCTTTGTCCCATCGCTGCTTTCAAGGGACTTTGCTTGTTCCTGGCCACTGGAGGATCTGATCGTTTCTCCAAACATTCTTTCTGTTTTTTTCTCTACTTACAGGCAGACATGGTGGTTACTTTTTTAATGTCCTACTACACTCCATGGCTATAGCACTGGTCATTCCACATAGGTTGCCCAAGCCCTCTAGGGTATACATGTCCCCCTCCCCCGTGTGTGTGTGTGAGTGTGTGTGTGTGTGTGTGTGTGTGAGAGAGAGAGAGAGAAAGTTTATATGTGTGTATGTGATTGAGTGTGTGTTTGACTAAGTGTGTGTGTGTGAGAGAGAGAGATTATTTGTGTATGTGATTGAATGTGTGTTTGACTCTGTGTGTGTGTGTGTGTGTGTGTG
>JADRCH010000213.1:1219450-1229913 GCA_019843965.1 Rhynchomys soricoides | reverse complement strand
CTTCTTCTTCTTCTTCTTCTTCTTCTTCTTCTTCTTCTTCTTCTTCTCCTCCTCCTCCTCCTCCTCCTCCTCCTCCTCCTCCGTTTCTTTGTCTATTTCTCTCTCTCTCTCTCTCTCTCTCTCTCTCTCTCTCTCTCTCGTATCTGTCACTAAACCTAGAACTCATCCATCGAACTAAACTAGCTGGCAAATCAAGTCCTCATAGATACCTCTATTCCCATCTCCTCAGTACTGAGGTCATAGGTGTTTGTGACTTTTCCACATGAGTGCTGGGGACTGAACTCAAGGCCTCATGCTTGTGAGGAAAAGAGTTTATTGACTGAGTCATCTCCCAGCCTCTGTTTTCAGTACTGAGTAGGCAATCTGTGATTATTTTTTTAAAAACAGAAATTCCTCAACTGTCTTTGCTTCTGGGTTTTCTAAGCAAGTCTAGAAGGTTGCTTTTGGCTCTCACAGAGTTAATGGTCTGAACCTGCTTCTTAGTTTACTGCAGAACCCAGCCTGCCTCCTGCCTGAGGTTCTGATTCATTTGAACTTTCTTGATAACATAATCTACCCTGCTGTTCAGCTGAGCCTGTAATCCCTGTCATCTCCATGGTGCTGGTAATTAAGAAAGACGTCCAAGGCAGAGAAACTTTGCATCCAGTGCTTGGGATTACCCTCCTTCACGGAAGGTATAAAATTAATCTCCAAGATTCCAAGGCAAGTAGAATCACTGGGAGGCTCCAGAGGGCTAAACAAAGAGCAGCCACTGGAGTCATTGGGCCACTGCAAGTGTGACAGCTCCCAAGGCAAAAGAGTAGATGCATCTCCTGAGGGTCAGGGTGAGGTTGCAGGGCTTTAGGTCAGACCTAGGTTTATTTCCTGACTACCCACTTATCTGGGGGCTCAGGCTCCTAAGTTAACTTTAGGTAAGCCTCAGTTCCCTTTGGAAGATGGTGACCAACACAGAGAGCTGTCCATCATTGGGTCACACTGTTGTTTAGTCATTTAAAGTGTGAGAGTCTCCCCAACTCCTAGATCTCTGAAAGGACTCCCCAGATGTCCTGCATTCCCTTCCCATAGAGATTCAGGTTGGATGGACAAGATGTACTGTTCGCCATTGAGGAGTATGGAGCTCAGCACCCCTTTGAGGAAGGAAGGATCTCCTAGGCTAGCCCTGGGTCTGTGGGATCCACAGGCCACAAGCCCATTCTACAGTGACGGCTCTATCCGTGATAAAGGGAACTCACATGCTGTCCCTCCTTTTCTGAACATGGTGGCTGGTTCAGAATCATGGCTAGAAACACTATCATCACGCTCCTTATAATCCTGTCCTCACAGAGGTCTCTGCCTGGCACAGCTCCTTTCTAACCACTCAGTCATTTCATTGGGCTGGTAATTCTGTGAGAGAAAAAAACCCAGGCCCAGAAATGGAGCTGCACCTACCCAGAAATGGGAGTTAACAATGCAGATGGGACTCAGAGCCCAGACCCAGGGCTCCAGAGCAGAGGAGAGACAGGGAGGGCTAGAGCACAGGTTCCCAGGTGTGTCAGGGAGGGCTTTTCAAAGCAATCAGCTTAGAAGTTGCTGAGTGAACCCATCAGGGTAAGCTTGGTGGGGAGGTTAGAGCTCCATGCAGGTGTACCCAGACTCAGAGCCCAGAGCAGAGTCTGAGGAAGGGCCTCGGAGTCAGGACTGTGGGGTCTTAGGACCATTGAGGAATTGAGAATCAAACTTGGGACTTTATAACTGGCAAGCTCTCTAGCCCTGAGCTGGGTGTCAGCTCTTTAGAAATCTGACTGCAGATGAGAGCTTCATAATCCAAAGCAGTCTCTGTGCACACATGGGGGTAGGCAATGGTATACATGTTTATGTTGGTGCATGTGAGTATGTTTATGTTGGTGCATGTGTGTGTGTGTGTTAGTGCATGTGCATATGTGTGTTAGTGAGTGTGATTGTGTATTAGTGCACATGTGTGTTAGTATGTGTGTGATTGTATGTTAGTGCATGTGTGTGTTAATGCACGTGCATGCTAGTACAGGTATGTGTTAGTATGTGTGTGATTGTATGTATTAAGACACGTGTGTATGCACATGTGCCTGTGTGTGTGCACGTGCATGCTAGTACAGGTGTGTGTTAGTATGTGTGTGATTGTATGTATTAAGACACGTGTGTATGCACATGTGCCTGTGTGTGTGCATGTGTGTCTGGCTGTGTGTGTGTGTGTTAAGGCATATGTATGCATGTGCGCATATGTATGTGTGCATTTGTGTGTGCTAGAGCAGGTGTGTGTTAGTATGTGCTTGCGATTGTGTATGTTAAGGGGAGTGTATGTGTGTGTGTGTGTGCGCACGCATGTGCACATGTGTGTAGGTCAAATCTCAACCTTGAGGTTGTTCCTCAGGAGCCATCCACCTTGATGACGTTGTTTTCATCTTTTAACATTTTGAATTTTTTTCTGTTGGTGTTTGAGGGTGGGACATGTGCCACAGTGCCTGTGGGGGCAGAGGACAATTTGAAGGAGTTGATTCTCTGCTTCTATCATGCAGAACACAGGAACTGAACTTCAAATGGCAGAGTTGGCAGCAGTCACCTTTATCCACAGCCACCTCACCAGTGCTCCTTGTTGGTCCGTCTGTCTGTCTGTCTGAGACAAGGTATTCAGTAGCCTGGCTGGTTGACCAGCAAGCTCCAGGGAGCCTCCTGTCTTTGCTTCTCTGGCGCTGGGATTGCAGTAGCTCAGCCTCCTGGCTTTTTCACCAGAGTTCCAGGGATCTAACGGGTCCTCACCCTTGTGCAGCAAGCACTGTACTGACTGAGCCAGCTCTCTAGATCCCCCTGAGCACTCCCATTCAACAAAGACAATTTCTGTGACATTTACATAACATCAGGCATCTTGCAAGCACACACTAACATACTTAATATTTGAAAGCTCTAGGAGACAGGGGCTCCTGTTCACCCCCATCTTATAGCAAGTGGACCATGGCACAGAGAGGTTAAGGCACTGACCCCAGTCCCACAGCCCTGAACAGTAGAGCCAGGCAACTATGACCAGACCTCTACATTCTCAGTCACAGACTACCACAATGCTATGCGTAATGGCCACACATCCCTTCTCTTCCCCCTCCCAGTCACACAGACATAACAAAAAAGGCTGCAACTGGCCTTCTAGAGGTGTCCACTGTAGGCTGAGACATACGCAACTCCCTGCCATCAAGTCAAGGCAGCTGAACTTTCAAGGATGAGCAGAGACTGAGATGCAGAGATGGGTTCAAGCACTGGCTTAGCCCTGTAATGACTGTGTGACCTTGAGTGAGACATTTAAACTCTCTGGGCTGCCTTTTCCTCCTGGATTCTGTTTCTTTGCTGTGTCAGTTGCTCTATCAATCTGGGCTCCTGACAACTCCACCATGCATTCTTCATGGCTGGGAGAGTGTTCTCCAGTGCTCTGTTTAAGAAGCATTTGGTAGGTGGGAAATCAGGGTAGAGATGGGCCCGATGGGCTAGTTTACCCATGTCCACCCCAAATGCCTCCTGTTGGTCATTCTCCTAGGCTACTCCACTGATTCTCTGGTCCCTACTGTTGCTCCCAGTTAACCTGCTGTCTATGAGATGTGTCTCCAATGAGAAAGACCCCGCCCACTCCTCAGTATCTGGTAGAACCTGGGAGTCCACAGTTTCTGCCTCAGGGAGCCTGTGATAGTTTCCTTTGCCAAGTAAGTATCAGTTTCCCAGCAGGAGAGAGAGAGAGAATGAACAGTGGATACTATCCCACTGGGCCCTGTCTGAGGTGAGAATTCAGA
The DNA here is from genome assembly GCA_019843965.1 of Rhynchomys soricoides. NCBI lineage: Eukaryota > Metazoa > Chordata > Mammalia > Rodentia > Muridae > Rhynchomys > Rhynchomys soricoides. Next base: position 1,226,128 of record JADRCH010000213.1, on the reverse strand, counting down.
GAGATGGATATGCCAGAGAAGGCCAGAGAACACTGGGGTAGTAGTTGGGTGAAGGGGGTTGGCCAGGACCTCAGGAGCTCCAATGCTGCCAGTCACCAGCCTCACATTGTCTTTAGGCCTCAGTTTCCCTCACCTGTAGACTACAGGTAAGGTTGGGCCTAGGTTCTTCTGAGTAGTCTTTAAGTATTGGAACAGGGCCAGGAACACAGCAGGCATATACTAAGTGCTGGTACACAGCAGGTGCATACTAAGTGCTGGTGGTTGTTAGTTTGGACTCTGATGAAGCTGTCTGGCCTCCAGTGGGTGATGGTATCTGTCATTTTGGGCCAGGCTGAGCAGAGGCTGAGTAGGCAGCTCAGGTGATACAGAGGGTGAGAGATGGCCAGGGTTCAAGCCCTGATCTGCCTAATTCTGAGGTTGTGCTGTGTTGTCTGCACTGTGATGCCCACTAGAGTTACTGGACCTAGGGACATGACATCTTCCCATAAAGGCACCAATGGGACCAATGGCTGCCCCTGCCCAGAAGCACAGCATGTGGGGTCTGCCTCATGTCTCCTCCCTGCCCATGTTCAGGACACTGTCACCTCAGATCATAGCCTTCCTCCACCAGAGTGACTCCACACTCTCTGCCTGACATCCGGGCTCTTCTTACCCTGTTCCTGATGGCATGTCTGCTTGTGGAGACTACACCTTCACCAGTGGCCCACCCAACAGAACACTGTCTAACAAACAATCCAGGCCTTTGTGCACACTGATGCCCTTTCTTAGCCTTCAGTGCTGGGCAAACTCCCATCTACCCCTAGAATACAGTTTGCGTGCTGTGTCCTTAACTGCCCTGGGCTGCTGTCCTACCCCCACTGCCCAGGTCCTCCCTGAATTTCCATAACTATCCCCATCCGTTCACACATCAACCCCGTGGGGGCCAGGAGAGGTGTGCAGCTCATTCACACACTTGCTGGCTGATTCATTTGTCCCTTGGATGTCCCCATGTCCTGATAGGAGACCAGGCTGGTGACCACGTACCTCCCTCTGCCTACTCCCTCGTAGAAAAGATCACTTGCCCCTCTTGAGGACTCAGTTTCCCCATCTGTACAATGAGTAAGTCCCTTCCACTCCATAGAACCAGCTTGTTCCCCCATGTACCCCCCCAGAGACCATGGCTTTGGAAGATCAAAGAGTTTGAGGTGAGGTGAAGGCAGGTGACTTCAAAGGGGCCCTCACAAGGCTCCAGTTGCCCAGGGTCCCAGGCAGTGCTCTCATTGAAGACTAGAGAAAATGCCTCTGGGGCTCCCCGCTCACCCACCCCAAGAGAAAGTCCCACTGCGGACCTGATACTTAAGTGGGAAACGCAATCATCATTTCTGGCAAGAAAGGAATTGAAAACTAAATTGAGTGTCAAGTGCCATATTAAGGGGGCTGAGGAAGCAAGACAGGGCCACCACTGGCTCCAAACCCAGCCATTTCACGGGCTTGAAAGATTAGGTGCAGTTTTATTTCCACAATTGAGGGATCAAGAACTGAGGGTGATAGGGTGAGAGGCTGGAGGCAGGGGCATGCTGGAGTGGGCTCAAACCAGCCCAGACGCTGCATGTTAATACTGGGGACTCTCTCAGCCAACTGTTAAACACAGACATTAATAAAAGCAACTCTGCTCTGACTTGGGTGGGATGAGGCTGGCCTGGTGGACATGCTTGTATATAATTCCAATACTGCTTAGAAGGTAGAAGCAGGAGAAGCAGGTGTTCAAGGTTATCCTTGGCTACATAGTAAGTCTGAGGTTAGCCTGGGCTACATGAGATCTTGTCTCAAAAGCAAAATTAGAGGCTAGAGAGGTGGTTCAGTGGTTAAGACCGACTGCTCTTCCAAAGGTCCCGAGTTCAATTCCCAGCAACCACATGGTGGCTCACAACCATCTGTAATGAGATCTGATGCCCTCTTCTGGTGTGTCTGAAGAGAGCAATGCTGTACTCATATACATAAAATAAATAAATAAAACTTTAAAAAAAAAAAAAAAGCAAAAATAAAGATCAGAAGTTAGACACACTCAGAATCCACGGTTCTTAATCCTTTCATAGCATGCTGTTCAGTTAGCTCTCTCTTTGCCCTTGGGTGGTGGGACCACTCTATCACAGATGGGACTCCTCCAAACCCCTGCCCAATGACAACTCATTGGCAGTTTGAAACAGTTTGTGGTGGAAGAATTTACTAGGCACAAGGGCAGACACATCCATCGTGATTTCTTCTTAGAGAGCCAGGAAGTCTTTGCTGAGCAGCAGGAAGAGGACCCAAAAGCAGGAAGAAGTTGAGGAGACTGGCTTCCAACACTGTAGCATTAGTCAGCATCCAGTCCAGCCCTGGGCTGTGTGACCCACTAGTGGGCCAGCTGCGGGTCACTATTAGCAGCCACGAGAGGGATGACAGGGCAGAGCATTAAGCAGAAGCATCCACCAAGCAGGTTCCCCAACCCGCCTGGACTCTCATCACCCTGTCACCAGGGAGGTTAGTACAAGTCCCCCTCTGGGATGCCAATCACTGCTTTAGCACATTAAGTTTCACATGACAGGAAGCCTCTAAGATCTGGATCCACACCTCCCTTACCTGTCTCAATGCACCTGACCTGGGGATGGCCTCATTGCTCAGACTGCAGGTGAGTGAAGGGGCTGGACCCAGGAAGTGGGGACACAAGCCCAAGCCCCAGCTATGAGCTCTGTGGTAGACATGGCACTGCACCCCAGCACCCATCCCCAGGATCCCTAATTTTCCTGTTACCAACCTGTCCAAGCTCCCCTTACCCTGCAGGCTCATGCACCAGGCTGCCCAGTCTGGCAGAGCTGCTTCCTTCCCCACAGGTCCCTTCAGCCACATTCACACCTGAGTCTTGTAGAGTCCCTGGAGTGAAGTAAAACCTCATTTTTATTATCTGTGGCAGGAACCTGCTTCCAGATTAAAATTATAATTAAAAATACTTCTATTAGTGGCAAGGAGAAATGCAGGGGGTTAGGGAGGAAGGCACAAAAGGGTCGGGGATCCCTACCACACCATCTCAGGGGATACAGTGAATTCCAAATGGGTAGTATCACACACTCTTGTGACTAAACTGACCAGCTGCTCTGACAGCCATTGTGTGGTCTCATGATCTCAAATGGGGCTTACTGTCCACTCCACACAGCCTGAGTCTTGGCAGCTAGTGGACACCCGAAAGACTGCCCCAAGCCCTTCCACCCTTCCCACCACCAAGAGACTTCTACAGGAGCCGAGACGCATCCTCACTGTGAACCCAGGTCTTCAGTGTCCCAAGCAGGCAGTGCCTGTAAGCTCCCAGGAAACATCACTGAAGAAAAAGAAAGAGCTTCAGTCAAAATTTAAGGCGGACAGTTCCCGAGGAACAACGCCCAAGGTTGACCTCTTGCCTCCCGTGATTTCATCTTCCCAGGGAAGCAGAAGGCAGAAATGACAGGAAAGAGCTATGCAGGAGCAGGAGCCCCCAATTCAGCTCAGCCTTTCCTCTTGCCTCAAAGGAGGGTGTCAGCAGCCTGGCCTGAAGACCAGGATGATTCCAGCCCCCAGCTCGCATGCTGCCTCTTCCCAGGTTTCCCTGGCTGTGTGGGCACTGGGCAGGCTGCCCTTCCTCCAGAGACCATCCTGTTTCATGATGGGAAACTGTGACCCTGAGAGGTGGAGAAGTCCATCCTAAATTATTCACTGAAAAGAGGCCATGTCTGGCCTGACATGACTCCTCCCAGCTGCCCCAGCCTGCTGTGCCTGACATTGGCTCCTCCCAGCTGCCCCAGCCTGCTGCGCCTGCACCTGGCTCAGCATTTCCCTGGAGCCTTGGCAGATGTGCTCACACCTGCTCATCATGGCATTTAATCACCCAGTGAATGCTCTTCCGTGCTTCAGAGACATCGGTCTGCATTTCCCCCCCTTAGTATAATGTAGTTCAGAGTCATCTATCTCCTGGAAGCAGAAGCCTTCCAGCTCTGGCTCCTGGTGCCTTCTAGTTTCTTCTGTTCCTAGCCCAGTATCTGGAGTTGGGGCTCATTGGGACCACTGGTGAAGGCTGACAACAGCCCTCAGACTTGGAAGGAGAGGAGCTTCTTCGGGCCATTCTGCATGCAAGAGACTCATGCAGCAGAACTCAGAGCCAGTCTTTGACCTCCAGGAGGGATCCTGTTTGTTCTAGAAGCCAGTGTGTACCTCCTGGGCCTCAGCTGGCTTATTTAGGGAGTGTGCTAGCCTGTTTTATACCCTATAACAAAATACCTGAGGTAAACAACTTATAAAGAAGAAAGGTTTGTCTGGTCTCATGTTGTCAGGGATTTCAGTCTATGGTCACATGACTCTATTGCTTCAGTCCATCAGGACAGAGGAGCCCTGGCGACCAGAAAACCTAGAGAGATAAGGAGTTAAGGTTTCAATCCATATGCCTTTGAGTAGCATGTCCCCATGAGTGCTACCTTACACCACACCCCACCTTCTAATGGTTCTGCCACCTCCTGTGTTACCCTTTTCATACTTGATAAAAGCATTTTAAGGAAGGAGGGGTCCGGGTTCACGGTCTGAGGATATAGCCCATTCTGTCAGGGAAATCACGATGACAGGAGCCCAGAAGGGGGCATAGTACCCTATAGAAAGGATGCTAGCTGTGGACACAGCTGGATTCAAGGGCTCCAACTGTCCCTGCACCTCCCGGCCTCTTTATTTCCCTGTGGAGTGCATGCACTCCTCTTTAGGCTCTTGGGACTTCTTCCTCAGGCAGCACATGAGAGGGATAAGGGGACCCACAGAAGCCTCAGGCTTCCATCATCCCAACCAGTGACTCCAGAGAGGCAAGGAGCTACGCTTCTAAATAGCAACTTAGAAAAGGCCAGGGAGGATGCTAATGGACCTAATTTTGGTCATGCGCTCTGCCTAGAGCACACAACATTTCCTGGGGGCAGGGACAGCGATAGAGTTGATTGGTTCTTCTGCCTTGGGACTAAATACCTGAATAGTATCCGGGGAGAGTAACAGGGCCTCACAGCACTAGAGACTAGGTTTCTTGAGGGGGGGAGGGGTTGAAGAAGGATTAGGTACCAAAAACTGGGAATGAGGACTTGGCTCAGGGAGAGCAGAAAGTGTTGGCACTTGTGGCAGTAGATGCTGATTTTTGTTTGTTTGTTTGTTTGCTTGTTTCTACTTTTAAAACCTTAACAATTTGTATTTGCTTCTGTGTATATGTATGTGTATCTGTGTGTGACAGCTCTCACATGCCCCAAACACAAGTGGCACTGAGAAGAAGATGACTTTCAGGAGTGCTTTCTCCCCCTACTTTTTGAGGCAGGGTCTCTCTTGTTTCTGTTACTGCGCAGCCCAGGACAGACGGGCTACCCCCACCCCCAGCTCCTTGGAGATTCCCCTGGCTCTGTCTCCCTCCTTTTCTGTAGCAGAGCTGAGATTGCCAACATTGGCTTTCAGTTGGGTCCTAGGGATCCAAACTCGGGTCCTCAGTCTCCCATGGCAAGTGCTAAGCCATCTCCTCTGCCTTTCTGGTCCTATCTCGAAATTTTTACTACCACTTACTCCTCAGTTGCCATGTTTCTATAAATAACCCTTCACACAGTTTCCTGTGAGCAATGCTAATTAGACCCATTGGGTCACAAAAGCAACAAAAACAAAAAATAAAATAAACAAGCCCTGAGGGTGAAAAGGAGGAGCTTGGAAGAGGACAAGAGAGGGTCATGGGGAGAGAAAGGATCAAAATCTGCTACAAACACACGTGCAACACAAAGGTGGTGATATTCTTTGTAGCAGCAACACGGAGGGACAGGGAAGTTAACACCAGTTGGCATAAATCAGCAGGTGGCAGAACGGATTTGCATTTTGCTGGACAAGAATGCCTCTTGCCTTCACACTGGGCGATGGTGTTTCCTACAGATGAGGGACCCTGAATTACCACTGGTTTAGACTCGTCATTCCAACTCCGAGAGGAAAGTTCCAGGCTCAGCCACTCAGGTCCTTACAGACCCACAGCCCACAAATCCATCTCTGTGGTAGAGTAAAGGGAGATGCCATGTGGTGATTCTTCCCCTGAGGAGATATAAACAAGCACCTCCCTCTCCTTACAGAGCACCAATGACAAACCAAAATCCACCAGAGTCCAGCCTGGGGATCCAATGGGTGTATTGGGGTATTTACAGAGTATGGGTGACGCCAATGCAGTCACACCATTAGAAAGTCCCACCCCAGCCTGGAAGATGATGTTCCCAGTCTCATAGATCTCTCCTTTCTGCTGACTACACAGCGTGTACGTGGGCACTTCCCAATACCATGAGGTCATTCACAACTGGGGTAAGATTACATATAGCTGGCTGGGAGGCACAGGAGGAAGAGGCTGTAATCTCAAGTCGGGGCGATGATTATCCCCACCGTCCTTTGATGAGAGGATGTCCTCAGTCACCAGGCCCAATCTTGAGGGTATTTTGCGGGCTGATGAAAATGGTGGGTATTGCCGGGCAGTGGTGGCACACGCCTTCAATCCCAGCACTTGGGAGGCAAAGATAGGCGGATTTCTGAGTTCAAGGCCAGGCTGGTCTACAGAGTGAGTTCCAGGATAGCCAGGGCTGCACAGAAAAACCCTGTCTCGAAAGCCAAGAAAGAAAGAAAGAAAGAAAGAAAGAAAGAAAGAAAGAAAGAAAG
>JADRCH010000213.1:1176320-1219440 GCA_019843965.1 Rhynchomys soricoides | reverse complement strand
AAAGAAAGAAACAAAGAAAGAAAATGGTGGGTATAACACTTGGACTCTACAGCCAGATTCCTTTCCTTCCCAGCCCTGAGGGAGGGGTGCACAGAACCAGTCCTTGGATGCTCCTCACGTGAATCGTGGCCAAGGCAGGGTCCTCGAGGAAGGGAATGTAATCAGGGTGTATGGCCCAAAGCCACCTTCTGAGCAGCTCATAGAGCTGATTGGGTTCCAGGCTACAGAAGGCCAGAACCCAGCAGTGCTGGAGCCTGAGTCTTATGATGTAGTCAGACTGGTGGAAGCCATCTCTCAGATCAGTGAAGGTAGGGAGGTTTGGGAGGTGGGGACAGAAGCCCACCTTTTTTTCTTTTAAGATTTATTTTTATTACTTGTAAGTATTTGTGTGTATGGGTGTGTGGGGGCGGGGAGGACATGCATCCGAGTGTAGCATTTGTGGAGACCAGAAGAGGAGGTTTGATCCCCTGGAGCTGGAGTTCCAGGCACTTGTGAGCAACCTGAAGTGTGCGTGCTGGCTTCAGATCCTCAGCAGGAGCAGCACACAGCCCTAGCTACCGAGCTCACTCCAGTGGGAGGCCCAGCTTTGGCACACAGCCATTCAGGGAGCACCACTTCATCCATCAACTGTTCTTCCCTGAGAAGCATCTCCATGTGTGTCACTGGGCCCAGTGAAGACAGCCTGACCTAGGTCTCAGATGACTACGAAGCCTATTTAGCTCATCTCAACCTGGTGCTATATGGTACAATTGGCAAGTAAATCAGTGTGATGGCATAGGCTAGCAGTCAGTTCACAATCATTTGTACACCCCACAGGTAGGGACACCTCACAGGCCGGTGGGAAGCCTCTTATGTCACTCACAGTTGTCCTGCCCACCCTCCCGGCCTGTAGCGGCAGACTCCATCACTGGCCGTGCCAATGTCCTGTGGCTACTGCGTGGATGACCCTGCCATGCAGCGGCTGAGCCAGGCCTGACAATTCTCACTAAGGAATTATGGTTTGGATCACCCTGTCTTCGGGCTCTGGCAGTGAGGTGACCCACAGAAGAGAGGAAGACAGACACAGGGAATGTCAGTCAGCTTTGTGAAGTGGCACGAAGGTGGACAGTGCCCACAGCACTTGGCAAACCTCCCAAAACTCAGAGCTCCTTCACCCCGTCACTCCAACACACAGTATGAACAGTAGCCTGCCTTAAAGATGGAATTAAGCTCAGAGTAAACAGATTAGGAGTGTTTATGTCCCTGTACTTCATTAATTAAGTGTCCTAAATACACTGAAACCTGGACATTTAATTTTAGATTTAAAAGGATGCTTTAGATTTATAAGGCCAGTTATTATGCCGTAAGTACTGAAAATGTCAATGGATTTTCCTAGGCAGTATTTATTGAAGTATTAAAAAAGGAGAGAGAAAGCTTTGTAAAATGTAATTACTTCACGTCGCTGTTAAGAGGCAGCAGAGATGGCTGTAGGTGGAGGAAGGGTGCAATCCCACCTTCCTGTGTTAGTCATCTAAGTAACACCTAGATGAGAGTGAGGTGCATCCATAGTCACCCCAAGTGAGATGCTGTCTGTGTCAACTCTGTGCCAGCAGGGGAGGTGAGGCTGCAGCCTGGGTTCTTACCTCAGCATGAGCTCTATCCACCCATGCCTTTCCTCTGTGCTCCTTCATCCAGAGGGTGTGGCATCAGGACTCAGGGACAGGAGGACAGGACTGAGACTGGGGAATGGGGTGCCTGGATGTCCTTGGGGACCTGATGTTTGATGAACCTGGAGATTTGGTCCCACAAATGGGTGGAACATTGGGTGATATGGCCACTTCCTCCACCCCCACCCTGAGTCCTGGAACTGACACTATGCGGACTCTGCCTAAGTCGCACTGCCAGTCAGGCAACAGGACCTTCCATGGGAGGAAGGAAGACGGCTGCTGATAGGGTAAAAGCCAAGACCTGGCTTGAAGAAGCTGAACTGGTCTTCTTGACAGAGGGGACTAAGTTCAAGGAAACCAGCACAGACACATGGGAGGCTGCAGGGACCGCAAGGGACCCTGGGTAACACAGCGGGTGGGTATTTCAGGATTAGTTAAGCTTGAAGAGCCAGGAGAGCTGCAACTCTTGGACCCAGGCTGGTGATATTAACTGGGAACCCTGGGCCACTCTTGATCTCTACTCCCAGTCCAAGCTGAAGCTGCTGAGGCTGATGGAGCCAACATGGCTGCAGGAATCCTGAGGCCACTTACTCCTTCATGACTGATCTTGGATGAGCATCCTCCTGGGTCCTCATGTCCCCATCACTAACATTCATCTTCTCAAGCTTCCTGTTGTTGGTCCTCCCTCCTGTCCCCCTCCATATCCCTGACTACCTGCTGCCTCTGGCTTTTCTGTCCCTAGTCAGCTGAGGCTGCTTGTTCTGTAGCAGATGCCCACTATCATAGGACCAGCTGAGGGGGCCTGAGTATCCTCTCTCTCTCCCATCCTCAACAGTGAGCCACTGTAACAGTGGAGATGCAGAGAAAGTGTGACTTTCCAGGTGAGAGCACTCTGGCCCAAGTGGACCTTCAATGCTGTGATGGGTGTCCTTAGGTGGGACTGTCATGGAGAATGGTTGGAGACACAAGGTGGAGAGGAACACAAGAAGACAGGGATTCCGAGGCTAGAGCCATGCTCCCACAAGCCAGGGAATGCTAGGAGCCATCAGAAGCTGGTGGGACAAAGTGCTGACCCCAAAGCCTTCGGAAAGAGCCTGGTCTCAGAGCACCTTGACCCCAGAGTTCTAGTCCTCAGAGCCGTGAGAGGAGAGGCGCTCTCTCTGGGCCTCAGTCCACTTCAGCACAATAGTAGAAGTTCTGGGTCACCTGAGAGAGGAGTGGAGGGTCAGAATGTGAAAAGGTTGACCTATGACTTGTAAGCTCTGTCACTTCAAGCAAGCAGTTCAATTTTTCCAGGCCTCAGTTTCTTTTTCTTTACACTGGAGATGGAAACAGCTCCTACTCACAGGGCTATGAGGACTCCAAGATGAGGCTGTGGGTGTAATCTGTCTGTCTGCCTGTCTGTGCAGATGTACGTATGTGTGTGGAAGCCACAGGACAGGTTGGGTATTGTCTCTCAGGAAGTATCCACCATGTTTTTGAGATAGTCTCTCATTGGCTGGCCAGTGAGCCCCAAAGGTCCCCCTGCCTCTGTCTCACCAATGCTAGGACTATTAGCATGCCTCAAATATGCCCTTTGTGTGCATGCGGAGGGGTTGAACTTGGATCTTCATGACTGCAAAGCAAGTACCTTCTCAATGGGGCCATGTCTCCAGCCCTAGGATCTGTCTTTAGACTCCTGCCACAAGTGCTTGATTATCCTGAGTGGTGGCCCCTGCAGATCCCTAAGCATGATCTGAGGCCATTGCCTGTCCAGATAAGCCCTGTGCTCAGCTCCTGGACCCAGCCCTACCCTCTGCCACTATCAAGTCTAATAAGCTCCATTTCATGTTTTCCAAGCTTAGCTGAGAAGATTCTTCCCCATTAATCTGCATTTAGACTTAAAGACAGTCACGGAAGCCCAGCCCCTTCTGACTCAGTTGAATGAACACTGCAAAGGTCAGACGTGTTTTTATAATTAGAAAGCCCTCTCCTCTCTTTCCTCCTCCCATTCTTCCTTTCATTCTTCCAGGTCTCTCTCTTCTACCTCCTCTTTACTCCTGAATCCCCCAAGATAGGAACAGAGCTGGAGATGGGAGTTTAATGGGAGGCAGGTGGCTGAGTTGCAAAAGACCCAGGCTTGAATGAGACAGATCCAACTGGAGCCAGATTATACAGTTTCCTGCAGGTAAAATTTGAGGTTCCCTACAGTTACAAAGTATCTCCTCCATGCTTTGGTTTAAATACCAGTAAGTTGGCCACTGAACTCTATGTACCCCAGGGGTGGATACAAAGGTAAATGAGAGAGTGGGCGCGATGTTCTCAGCTGGCATGTGGGAACCGATGGGCAAAAACTCTCCTGCATCCCTGTGTGCTCTGGATGTTGAAAAATTCCTGATAGAGTCTGGATGTGAGTTTCTGGGTCTACTTCATTCAACCTTGACTTTGAGTTCAGTACTTGGACATTGGGGACATTCTGTTTTCTCACTCAGGGTAAAAGAAAGTGCCAATGAGCACCATCCGAGAAGAACAGAGCTGGCAGACTCCATAGGAGTCACTCGAGTAACAGGGAGACTGAGGCACATAGACATGGCTCAGGAGAAACGGAGTGGCCACCACCTCAACTATACCCTTGGGAACTGGAAAGGATGCAGGAAGGCATTTTGAACCAAGTAAAAATGAAAGATAGCGTATGGTCATGCTTGGGATGCAGCAAAGAGCCCAGCTTAGGAGATGAAGAGAGCGCCGGACACCTGAGCTAAGAAAGAGAAACCAGTGCCTCATCATGACCTCAGACTCCTGCAGAAGACATGAAAGTAAATAAAGAAACTATGAAAGTGAAAACAAAGGCAAGTTAAGTTATAAGTAGTAGGGAAGAAAGGAATAAGGACAATAGACAGTGATGAGATCTATCCGGAAAAATCCGGAAATCAAGAGCTGGTGGTCTGAGGTCTAGTGGAATCGAATAGAGTGAGCCAGAGATCAGAGAGAACACAGATGGCTCTCATCAGCCACAAGCAAGAGAAAAACAACTAATGAAGCTCCCACCAGAAGAGGTAGACGACCTGCACAGCCCTGTAACTCCCGCGAACAGATCATGTGGTTACAAAGTAACTGATGCACAGCCCTGTAGCACCAGCGCACCAAGTCCACGAGGTTACAGAGTAACTGAAGTTAGAATAGTCAGGAGGCCACAGGTAGAGAGGTTTTGATTTTTGATCTACACCTCACTATAAACCAAAACTTAAATTCAAATATATTATAAACATAAATGTAAACACTGAAGTCTCTGGCCAGAGACATGGCCCAGTGAGTAAACAGCACTTGCTGGGCAAGCCCAATGACCTGACTTGGATCCCCAGAACCCATAGTGGAAGGAGAGAACCCACTGACTCCCTCAAGTTGCCCTCTGGCACAAAAGACTGAATAGATAAATAAATAGATACAATTATAAATACATATTTTTAAGCAAAATTATAGAAGAAAATGTTTGTAGTCTTAGGCTAGGCAAAAATTTCTGGACAGGACACCAAAGTCATAAGCCAAATAATAACAAACTGATAAACTGGTTTTCAGAAAAAGTTAAAATTTCTATGTATTCAATGACCCTGAGAGGAGAGGACGAAGTGTAAAAATGCTTGCACCAAAAAATGCTTGCTATGGCTGGAGATGAGGAAGATAGACACTAAAGCCACAAGAAAGTCTTTACCATCACGTTATCTAGAACTTGAAGGCTAACACATTAAGTGTTAGTGAGGATGGAACAGTTCCTGCACTGTTGCTGGGAATGTCATCAATACAGGAGGGAAGAAGTCTGGTGGGATTTCACCGAAGGTGTAACTGTATCTATGTTTTTAGCAGATCATTTGCCATTCATTGGTGTTATCTGCTGAAGGATATTGTTCAAATCTTTGACCTGTGGTTTCCTTTCTTACTCTTATCAGATCTCTGTTTTTACTCTTGATACAATGCCTTTATCGCCTTTCAAATGCTTCCTCTCAGCCTGAGCTTTGTCCTCTCTCCCTCTCAAGGTCATCACATGCAGAGAGATTGTAACTTTTTCCAATTGTGAAAACTGTAATTGTTCTCATTATCCTGTTGGAGGAATGAGAACTCATGTCTACACAAAGACTTGTATGTGCACAAAAGCTTTATTGTGCTATCCTAAGAAACTGGAGACAACCAAATTATGGTATATCCATATGAAAGAATACTGTGTCAGGCCTGTACTCACATTCTAAGGTTAACATGCTTTGATCTTGAAGGCTTCCAAAGACTGTGATAAAGCCTTGTTCCCCAGGAAAGCCCCCCTAAGGAGGTGGTAGAACCTATAAGAGACATCGGGGACATACCCTTGAAGGGGATGTGGGATCCCATTTTTCCCACTTTCTCCTTGTTCCCTGAGGCTCTACCATATGCCCTGCTGGGCTGCCTCACCACAGGTCTAAAACAATGAGACCCATCTGTCAAGGGCTAGAGTTTCCAACCCCCCCTTTTTATAGTTATTTGCCTCTGGCATCTTGTCATGGTAGACAGCTAACACTGGGAGCACTTTCCTTTACCCTGTTTAAAATTTTGCCTGGCAGCCTGGCAAAAGCTGTGGAAATACCATTTGGGGAGTAGACTTGAACACAAATCTGTTTCTCTCTCATGATCTGGGAGTAGGGGAGGCTCAAGAGCTTCCTTAATAGTCCTGGGCTCCTCTTCTGCATGATGGGGATGGTGCTTTGTAGCCTGCAGGCCTGTCCCAGGTGCCCCAAAGATCAGCAGACAAGTGCAGAGACTTGGAAGTAGTAAATGGAGAGCACTAGCCAGCAGAGTCTTTTTTCTTGTCTCTGTGTCCCCCTAGCCCCTGCTTACTGTGACTTGGACCATCTTCCCAACCAGGCTGGAATCCAGACAGATGTCCTGAGTGGCAGTCACTCCTCCAATAGCCCTGTGTCCTCTTCCCGAAGATCTCTGGCCCCATGACTGCTTCACTGACTAGTCACACTTCTCAAATACAGGCCTTGCCTGCTAGTTCCTCTTCGAATGACACAGTGCCCTCTGCACATGGCTCTTCCTGCTCATGGCTCAAGTGCACAGGGCTCCCTCCACACATGACTCTCTGCCTGGAGCTTCCACCAGCCATGCTACCAACTCCCTCAAGGAAGTCTCCCTGGCCCCAGTGACCCACACTATATAACTCAGCAGAAATTAACATTTCTTTCTTACCTTTGACTTAGATCTTAGCTGATAGGGAATGACTGTCTAGCTTGTCTGTGGGGCCTAGAACTTTGCAGATGCGATTCTATTCCTACGGTCTCATATTGGCCATGTTTTACCTTTGCTGTGTCTACACCTCTCTAGAATAGTGCTCCCTGGGTAGTTTGATGAAGGGCTGACAAGTCTCTGGGCATCTCTTTGGATGTGTGGAGATGGCTAAGTCTACAGGGTAACAATGTGATCCAGGCTTGGGATACCCTGTCCCCATCCCCCTTGCTGTAAGTGGCACTATCTTGAAGCGTGGGACTCACAGGCCCTTGAGCGCAGCCACAGATAGCTACTTATGTTCGGTGGGAACCCTAGGCCTGCCAATACACCACTGGTCATCTGAGAGAGAAATAGAGAAGGTCGCCCCACCAGTCAGGGGCTCTGCCTCATGTCGTGAGTGGCCTAATAGCAGAAAACCCAGCTGGCTCTGGGAGTCCGCTTATCCTGAGAACACTCCAACTGCTTGGAATGGGAAACTAGGCTACAGAGTCAGCCCTGATTGGGTAACCAAGGTGGAGTCTCCCTCCCTGGCTTACACAGGATATCACTGAGCTCCCATCCCTCATGGGCATAGTGGCTGCTCCCTGTTGGGATTCCTGGAGAGAGAAACCCATCACATCCACTTAGATGTGTGGCTCAGTCCATACTTACTGCAGAGAGTCTGGCAGGTTAAGATGCTCCTGGAGGGGTAGGGAGAATGCAGTGACCCTGTGCAGGAGGTCTGGATGTATGCATGTTCTCTTGGCTGTGTGTGATATGGGAGGATGTCAGGGCCCACCTGGACCATGTGTAAAGAGAAGAACCACAGTACCTAATCTAACCTAACACATCAAATGGCTTTAGTGCCCTATACAGGGCATTGCACAAGCAGATTGACAAGTGGAGGCAACTCTGGATTCTGCAGAACAGCAACTGGGCTTTCACAGTGACACAGACAATGCAAGGATGACTAGGCAGCCTAGCCCCAGAAGGAGGAATCCTGGGGAATGAAATGGGCAGAGCTGGCACCTTCCTCATGGGAATGGCAGCACCACACAGATCACCACCTGAGAGGCAGACAGAGTCAGCTGTGGTGAGCTCAGGTTCCTGGCAAAGAGAATCTATCTGGGTAGCTTTCTTTCTTTCTTTTTTCTTTCTTTCTTTTTTTAAATTACATTTACAGTGGGGGGGGGTCTTTCCTACCACTCCAAGGATTCCAGAATCACACTCAAGTGGTCAGGCTTGGGAGCTAGCACCTTTATGCCCTGAGCCATCTTGCCAGCTCTTTGGAAAGCTTTCATTTTCTGTTTTTCTATTCTGGTTTCACCTGCTCTCCAGGGACCCATCAAAGAGCATGACAGTGTCTTCTAGATCCACCCCAAAGCAGTGTGCATGAATACACATACACACACACACACATACACACACACACACACACACACACACACTCACTGTGGGTAAGGAGAGCTGGAAGAACTCATTACGAATGGAACAGATGTTCTAAAAGCGCCATGCCCTGTCAGCTTAGGGGATGCCAGACACAGCCTGGCCCAGACCCTGCCCTTGAGGAGTCTGTAGCAGGACATAGAGACAGCCAGGCATCTGTGGCATCATTCCCTCACACACAGAGGAGGCTAAGGGAGAATCTCAATGGCTGGATAAATGAGGGCCATCCATCAATCCTGCTGGGCAGACAGGAGACTCCTGAGGGGCAAATCTAGCTACACAGAACAGAGGTGGCCAGGGCTGGACACTGAGACTCAGGTGTGACTCTGTGATAGTAGGACTCCTTCCTAAGGTAGTCCGGGGCAGCTGTTCTATGGCTCTGCAGCAGTGTGAGACCCCATCAACCCAGGTCTCCCACAGGCTGCTCACAAGATCTTGTCTATTCTTAGCTACATTCTGAGCCTGGGTGGGGCCAGGAAATGATTCAGCCTTTCTCAGAGAAAAATCACAGCCCCCAAGCCCTGGAGCCAGTTCTAAAGGACCAACTACAGAGGGATCAGAAGGACAGGAATGATAAGCTTTGAGGAGGATGCTGGTTACCTCTAAACAAGTGGAGATTGGGTGCCACTCTGCCCCTTACATTTACAGAGAGGGAAACTGAGGTCCAGAGAGAACAGAGGGCCAGACCAAGGAATCCCAGCGGGTTAGTGGCAGTATAGGAAACAACATTCCGGAGTATGGGAAAAGAACTTGCTAAGAACAATGAGCTTCCATTGGGACACGATACTTTGTTGGAGACATTCTCTGCAATGAGCTGGCACTGGTTGTACCCATCAAGCATGGGGTTGGTGAATGCCACTGTGTATCCCATGTGTTTTGAGTGTCCCCCTGTCCTGCAGCCTGTACATCCCACCATTGGTTGTCTGGATGCAGGATGGACACTTGTTTCCAACTCAAAACGTCTATCTGAGAGGCCAGCAAGATCCACTGTTTGTTTGAGACCATGAGGCTACCGCTCTGGTCTGTGAGATACAAGAGGCTAGAAGTTCCATAGCATTCAGACCGGCTCATATTGAGGCAAAATCTGTTGACAATCTGAAAGGCAGAATGCTTCCACTGACCCTGAAGCTCCTCCAGCTGAGCAGGCTCAGGTACTTGCTCCTAGGGAACCCTGATGTGGGCAGAAGCTTCCTGGTGACCAGAGGAGTCAGAGCCCTGCACATGGCATGGGAAGGGCAGGAACCCCAGAGACAGCTGTGCACCTGGCTGCTACTTCCTCCCAAGCCTTTTTGTTGGTGTTTGAGGCAGGTCTTGCTGTGTATCTATGGACAGCCTGCAACTCTCCATCCGCCACATCAGCTCCCTGAGTACTTGGATTATAGGCTGCTGCTACCACGCCCAGCTCTATCTTCTTTTTGAAGTGTGTGTGTGTGTGTGTGTGTGTGTGTGTTCAGAGGACAATCTCCTTATCTTCAGGTTCTATCCACCTTGTTTTTCACACAAGGCTTTTTAGTGGAGTAAGACTCACCAAGTAGGCTAGTCTGGCAGGCCAGTAGCTCTGAATGGTCTCTACTTCTCCAGCACTGGGGCTACAAAGACCTTATTTCTCAGGAGGAACTGGGATCCAGAAGCTTAAGCACCTTCCTGGCTGTATACTAACCTCCCAAGGCCGCTCTTTGTGCTCCTTACACACACACCCCAAACTCCCCTTCAGGGTAAGCATTCTTCCTTCCCACCCTGCTGCTGGTCCGTTCACTGAACTGGCCTAGCAAGGACACCAGAAGGCAAGCTCCTTGTCCCAATCTGGGGACATCCAAGCTACTGAGACCAGATATGAAATGGAAGAGCCTGGGGCTCTCAGTTTCTGAACATGGGGATTTAGGGGGAAAGTTTCAGGATGGAGTGTCTGGACTTGGAGGAGATGTGAGAGAGCCAGGGAAGGGCTGGAGAGGTTAGCACACATCAGTACCCCTGGGCAACAGGGGTGGGGTGGGTCCTGGCCAGTGGCGGGGAATCTTGCTCACAGAGTCCAGGGAGCCGGGCTATGGAGTCCTAGCGAATCACAAATAAATAGATGAGGGAAGGAGAGGAAGGCCAGTTCGGTACTGTTGGAGCTGCTCCTCCAGTCCTCTCAGTGAGAAGGCGATTTCTTCCACCTTCTCAAGCATCTTAACCTCCCTCTCTCTCTTGAGTTCTCCCTGGGTCTCTTTGGACCCCTCCCACCTCTAAGCCAGCCCGCCCCGCCCCACTACTCTTGTGAGAGCCTGCAGCGCCACCTAAAGGCGGTATGCGACACAACCTGGGGTGTAGTCCACCCGGAGGACAAGGGTCAGCCAGGACTGTCCCAGGCCTTGCCTCAATACTAGGGCTTGCTCCCAGCTGACAAGGCTCGAATACCAGCCGCCTCAGCTATTCTGATAACCTCATCGCCAGCTTCATCTGCTTCTTACTGAGACCAGATACATCACCGAAGAATTTAGTAGACATCCTCTCTTAGCACGATTCCCAAAACCCCTCAAGGATGCCAAGCTTCTTATGTCCTAAAAGGGCACCCAGTTACAGCTCAGGACTGCCTGACTCTGTCCTGCATTTGGGATGGACTTTGAGTCAGATCAGGTTCCAGGAGCCCAACTCTACAGTCCCATATTTACCTGTTCACAACGTACCCAGGGACACCCACACATGCCAAGTATTGCTGCTGGCCACTAGCACTTACAGGGGACTGGCTGCCTACCTGCAGTCTCAGCCCCTGGATGTACTGGAAAGGCTAACTTTTATAATGCCTCAGGAGTTAGGAACAATTAAGACCAAAGGTATGTAACTTGCCTGCTGTCAGCAGAGTCAGCTCTCCCTACTTTCTACCCCTCCCCCGCTGCCCACATGAATAAGGCTTACTTTAGCAGGCAGTTCAGAGGAAGACATACAGTTCATCCTGAGGTGGGGGAAGACATGGCAGTGGGAGCAGTTTGATCCGTGATGCCAACTGTGGAATGTCTGTTGGGAATTATCTTGATACTGTTCATTGAAATGGGAAGAATTTCCTCACTGTGGGTGGCACCATTCCCTAGGCAGAGTGTCCTGGGCTGTGTAAGAATATATCCCAGCAAGCTTGGGCAGTTTGGAGGAGAGGAACCAGAACTCAGATACTTCCTTTCGGAGACCTGAGTAGCTCTGCACGGAAGGTGGTACATATGTAGGCTCATTCAGAGAGCTCCAGGCTTCCCTCTGAGCACCCTGGGAAGTGGAGATAGGGGGAGTTCAGGACCCTTTGAAAGCCTGAAGGCTTCCCCTGGCTACACAGAGTGGATGCCACCTTGCATCAAGCCCATGACCACATTACTTTCCCTAAGTGGATACAAAGGATGTTTTAGCCCCAGGCTGGCTGAAGAAAGAAGACAGTTGACTGCTTCCAGAGCTATCAGAGAAATATGTGGGATTTCTCTGGGATAAAGACAGGACACATGAGCACAAGGGGGTGGGGGACCCCCAGGACCAAAAGGTTAGAGTCAGGGTGACTTTCAGTGGAACCTGTAGAGGCAGGACCAGGAGGCAGCATGGGTGGAGGAAGACTCAGGGGGAACACTTGTGACACAGACCCTTCACTTACATCACAGGTGCAGTCTGTGCCTTTCAATTTGGCCATGATGACTCTAAGTGACAGATGATGTCTCTCCTGCCAGAATGTTTCTCATTCTCTTGCTGAATAGCCGGCCAAGGTATCCTGGGAGATGCTCCCCTCTCTTTCCCCCTCCCCCACCATTGAGCACCCTTTAAGCCCCATCCACTCAGCTCCTCTGACACTCACTTTCAGATGCCCCTCCCCCATCAGCGCAAACCCATTAAGATGCCCCAGAGCCCACATTAAATTCAAATTGTACGTAAGTCTCCAAAAGCTGACTCGGAGAGCAAAGTGACCGCTTGATGATGTTATACTTTGTAGACATTGGATTAAACATTTATCAGTTTCAACTTCACGGTTTCCCTTTTTATTTTGAAGCCAAATAAATTGTTTTCCCAGCCTTAAACATTTTTTGGAGGCCCTTTAGAGCTCTGAGGCCCTGGCATTATGCCCAGAACTGAGCCCGTGGCTGCCAGTGGAAAGCCTTCTCCTTCCACCCAAGCAGGGTCAGGGCCACAGCCCTGCTAGTCTGTGGTGCTGTGTGGAGCGCATCCTGAGGTGTCTCTCATCCCCATTTTTCCCTCTAGACTGCCCTTGTAACCCAGGGTCAAAGAGAAAAAATACTTGCAGTTCAGGTCACCTTTGAAGAGAAGGAGGTGATGGAGGGAAGAAGGCAGAAAGGTGGGGGAAGGAAGCAGGGAGGGAAAGGAAGGCAGGTAAAAGGTAGGAGGGGAGGAGGGAAGGCATGACTCCATCCACTCCTCTACCTCTGTTTATACCCCTCTCTCCCTGAATCTCAGCTCCAGCCAGCCCAGCTTCTTCATGTCCCTTGAATGCACCAAGCACACCCTGCCTCAAGGGCCTTTGCACTGGCTGTTGGCCCGGAAGTCCTCTTCCCCAGGGGTCTCTGCGAATTGCTCCCCCACATTACCAAATCTCCGATCAAGTGTTCCGCTTAGGAAGGTGTCCCTCAGCCATCCTTCTAAAGGAGCCCATCTTCTTCTTTTGGTGTTTAGCTAAAGGTTTGGGGATGGGAGCCTAGGCTCAGGGTAAAATCTTGGGAAGGATAGGCTGAACATGAGGTCTGGTCTAAGCACTCTTGTGAGCTTTATAGGGCTGTGAGGTAGGAAGGTGGGAAGGAAGGGACTGAAGCACCAAGACAGGTGAGAGAGCACTGGGCTTATAGCTACACTATGGTATGGGGCCTTGACCGCCACCTTGTCTCTGGGTTACCTGAAGCTGGAGAGGAGAGAAGGAGAGAGAGAGAGAGAGAGAGAGAGAGAGAGAGAGAGAGAGAGTGTTTGCCAGCCACAGCAGGTGGTAAAGGGAGGTAGGTTACCCACCCCCCATCTCCTTCTTGCAGCCCCGCCTGCTGGCCAGGCTTTGAGCAGCTCTAATTAGCATCTCTGAGAATTAAACCCCACACTCAGCAACTCCTGCTCCCCGGGGCGCCCCGCACTAAGTCAGCTCAATAGGAAAAGCTTCCTGCCCTGGGGGCCATACCAAAGTGGCACAAACCAGAACGGGGGAACTGTAATTACTGGCTCTGATTAAACACTGTATTATAAAACATAAAACAAAATAAAAACACCCCCATCAGTTTCACCCCGAGCTGTTTCTGTTCTATTTATGGGTGTACAAGCAGTTACTCCTTTTCTGTTTTCTATTTTCAAGGTTCACCTGTACATCCAGGTCATTACTGAGTACCTACTATGTGACAGATGTGCACCCCATGTTAAATACTTGAGGCAACATGCCCATGCTATTGGGGCATCAAATTAAAAAGAAACAAGGTCTTTGAAGGGGAAAAAAAAGCTCACCAATACCTGGATGGGCCAGGCATGCTGTGTTTGAGGGCTACAAGGGGCAGTAGGGGTGGGTGGATAATGAGAAGGACTAACTCAGAAAGGGGTTTTAGGAACTTATATTAAGTTGAGACCTGAAGAATAGTACAAGGAAGTAGAGAGATCTAGCAAGCATGAAGAGCATGTGCAGAGGTCCTGGGGTAGAAAGAAGTGTGTGAAGCACTCAAGAAGAGTCCTGGGGTTGAAAGGAGGACTACTTGGAGGACAGTGAAGAGTCAGGGGACAGGCCAGTGGGTCTGGGTGATGTTAAAAGGTTAGAAGCTAATGGTTTTAGATGCACCCAGATTCTGTGGGGTGAGCAGATGGGAGTGAGGAGCAGGAAGCTGCTGTTCTGGCAGAGAAATGAGTGCATGGGCTGGGTGGGGTGCTCAGGCTCAAGTTTCAAGACAACGGGGAGTAATGCAGGAGATTCCCATCCCAGAAAAGGGGCAGAAGGCCTAAAGGTATCCCTGGGAAAATGCTGCCCAGTGATGTCATCAGAGAGTTAATTGTGATTCCTGGAGGAAGAAGTAACAGAGAGAGAAGACTGTCCCAAGACCTCTGGGGTGCTGTAGTGACCCTGGTGGGAGGCAGGTTGGAAACACCACAGCCTATCTCCTGCCACTACTGAATTGGCCCTTTTGCCCACTCTGAGCCTCTCCACAGGCAGGGCAGCTGCCCAGTGGTCTCCTTTGCTTTATTGCATTTCTTCGTGGCTTTCTAGTCCCTTGGTCTGTGGATCCCTCCAGCAACCTAGACCCTTTCTCCCAGGCTTTCAAAGGGAGCTGCAGATGGCACATAGGAAGCAGAGAGAAGGTTAATTTTGAACCCTGACTCTCAGAGATGCCCGGATGTGCCTTCATCAGCTCCTGCAGGAGCAGCTGAGACACAGGCTGGCATCTAGGATGTGTTTGGACTGCCCTGGCACTGGGATGCAGACAGCTGCCATGGCTGGTGGGCAGGGGGGAGGAGTCAAGGCAATGGCAGTGAAATATGACCTCACCTTCCCTCCTGGCATACTTCATTCATTCAGCCTAAGCATTGCAGCGTGCTACCACTGTCCTGGGTTCTGAGGCTTCAGCTGTGAACATAGAAGCAAAATAAATCCCTGTGTGGTGTGTGGAGCCCACAAGGAGACACAGACAACCCCTTATACACTGGAGGGAAAGAAGTCAAGAGAAGGGGTGGGCAGGGATGGAGAATATGGGGACATCTCTGAGGAGAAGACACTGGAATATAGACAGGAAATGAGTCATGGGAATGTCTGATGGTTCCAGGAGGGGACTCTGCGTGTGCAAAGGCCCCACTGTATCCAGCATGCTTAAGGAACAGCAGTAGCCAGCTGGGAAACCCCACATCAAGTCATGGAGGAGGCCCAGGAGACTGGGACACAGAAGCAGCTCTCAAGGGTCAGGGTACTGAGAGCTCTTGAGGAGTAAGGAGCCTGTGGAGGATATGGAAAAGCTCCTTACAATGGGAACAGCTCGGGCCACAGAAGCTTGGGAGAACTGGGATGTTTAACGGTGGGATATAGGAGCTTCAGGAGGAGGATGGCAGGATGGGTGGCTCGGTCCAGCTGATAGGAGGGGGCTGCTGGACCCAACACAGCAGAGCTGTTCTTACCTCAGGGCCTTTGCACTGACCGTTCCCTCTTTCTAGAGTGTTCTACTCAGCATGCCGAGGGTTTAGCCAGCTCTGTCCGAGAACCTCTATCCCTGTCCCAGGTCACTGTCTATCCTGACAATATCAGGATATCTCACAGGCAGATGAATCCCAGGAGGCAGACAGCACATCTGTCTGTTGGCTGGCCCTGTGGTTGACACACCCCAAGAGGCGTGTGCCCAGAATTTCAATTCAGTTTCTGTTGAATAACTGAACCCAGGGCCTATTCCTCATGCTGAGCAGCATCAACTGGTCCAAGTAAGCTGGGGAGGACACAGGCCAGTGACTAGATATTAAAAGCCACAAATCAAACCTGTTAAATCTCATAAGCTTTGTTCTTCAGCATGGCAAGGCACATTTTTTTTAATAGCCTGAAAATCAGGCTTTGAACTTGAGATTCTCACACTCAGATAAAATAAAAAGAGAATAGAATAAAAAGGAGAGAGAGAGAGAGAGAGAGAGAGAGAGA
Organism: Rhynchomys soricoides; assembly: GCA_019843965.1. Classification (NCBI taxonomy): domain Eukaryota; kingdom Metazoa; phylum Chordata; class Mammalia; order Rodentia; family Muridae; genus Rhynchomys; species Rhynchomys soricoides. Next base: position 1,203,543 of record JADRCH010000213.1, on the reverse strand, counting down.
GAGAGAGGCAAAGAGATTGAGATTCTCCTATTCTGTCCTACTCAGCTTTGCGCTGGGGATATTGCTGAAGGTTGGCCCTGACCTCTGACCCCTGCCTAGCCAGGGAGAGCTTCCTTGCCCTCCCTTTGTTGGCTCAGCCCATACCACAGAGTCTTTCAATGGTCAATATCTGGGTCTTCAGGCTCTGCCCATACTCCCCCATGCACAACTGCATATTTGGGGTCTAGGAGGGACATGTACACTCAGACCAGGTCCAGGGGCCCTGAAACACTGAAACTATGTTGGTGCTCAGGCAGGGGCTCCTGAGGTTAAGATAGAAAGAGATGGAACCCCAGCAGGCCTCTGGGTAGAGGTCTAATCATTCAGGGTAGATGAAGACTGAGTAATGGCAAGAGGTTGGGGATAAGAGCTGATAAGAGGTCTCAGTTAGGGAGGGGAGGTGAAGACTGGTGAGCCTGGTGCCCTATGTCTGATTTGGCTAAGCAGATACTGGGACAACAGAAATAGGGCCAGGACTCAGGGCAGGTTATGTCCCTTTTCTAAGATTCCATCTTCATGCTATATCCAAGTCCCCAGATACCACCCCAAGGGGAAACTGTCAACATCTCTAGAGGGGACATGAGCCAGAGTGGACCTGTTTACTAAAGAGCAGAAAAGAGTGTCAGCTTTGAACCATGGGGACCCACTCAACTCACAGCAGGCACCGATGTGTGAGGAGCAAGAGAGGAAGGGGAGAGAGGAGGTAGAATGATTCCATAGGTGGGTCTGGTGCTGGGGAAGCAGAGATCTCCAATGGCAGAGGGAAGTCTCCAGGCCTCGCTAAGCCCAGGACAGGAAGTATGAGGCTGGGTTGGGACTCTGAGGGGTCTGTGTATCAGGCAAAGAGTTTATCTAACCAGATAGGCTCCCAGTGGTCCAGAGACAGGAGCGGTCAGGATGGTGGGAACTGAGGTGTGAGCCAAGCATACAATGGATACACAGACAGCCTGGGACAGAGATGGAACTGCTGGGTAGGGGTGGGGAGATGGGGATGTGGGAACCCGTGGCTTTGGGTCCTCACACCGAGACTCAGAGGAGGAACAGGCTGAAATGAAGAGATCTGTATCTCCAGCTTGAATCTGAGACGTGAGCTCTGAAAAATAACAGATATTTTGGATCTCAAATTGCATGAGTGTCAAAAATCTTGGCGGTCTCCTCCTGCTGTGAGTGGTGATGCGCGATCTGCACTCGGAGCTGTGTACACATCATGTCCTTTCGTTTCCATGGCAACCATGGGAAATAAAGACTGTTATTCTGCCTGATTTTCTAGATTGGGGGAAAAAAAAAACCTAGGCTGAAGGTTAGCTACCTTGTAGGCCCATGCCAGGACTCCACCCAGTTTCCCCAGCCTCTCTGTCACGGACCTCCCTTCAGACCTGTCTGCTGAGTGCTTGACTGTTCTCTGTAGACTTCTCAAAGCTGACCAAACTTCAGACACACCTCTCCTCAAAGCACCAGTCCACTGACCCCATGCCTGCATTGGGAGACACCTCAGAAGACAGCCTTCCTCAGAGCCCTGATGGGAGTGGGAGCCACCAGCCATGTGAGCAGCCATGGTACTGGAAGAGGAAAGTGGGGTTAGGAGGGTCCCAGGTACAAGACAAAGATGGGTCCTGACTGAGACTTGGGGCAAGGCCCAGGAGACAGATGAGGGGGTGTCAGACGGATACACAGGACCCATAGAGAGCTAGAAAGAAACAGTAAGAAGCATAGCCGTCCTCCTGCGTGCAGGGCCATGCACAGTGAGCAGCCTCAGCTTCTCAGATTAGGGCAAAGGAAAGGGAAGCTGATACAACAAGAACAAGAGGCATTGGAAATGGACAGGGCACACAGACCCCCTGACAATGGACACCAGTATGACAGTCCCTGGAATCCACAATATACCTAGCACTGAATCAGTGTGTTGGAGTCATTGGTTGAACATACCTTCCCTGTGCAACAGAATCTATGGCTATCCTAGGTAATTATAGGAGAAGCTCAGAGAGGTGCAGATACTTGTCCAAGGTTACACAGTGTTGGACCTCTGCCGTTCTCGTTCGGGGTGGTGCCACTGTTCGTGGTCTCAGTCAGGGGCAGCACTTTGGTCTCACCTAGATCACAGTCGAGATGGCAATGCTGCTCCCGATCACAGTCCGATTGCACTGCATGTTGGACTTCCCAGTCTCTCCACGGTCGGGGGCGGTGCCACTGCTCCCGGGCCGCTGTTTGCAATCGTGGTCTTGCTGCAGTCGGCACCACTGCTTGTGATAGGGGCAGCACTGCTGTTCCCAATCACAGTCTCGCACTGTCCAGCCATGGCCTGGGGCTGGGGTCATGTCCATGGTGAAGGCCCTTGGCACCTCTTCTGGGGACGGCAGGGCCCAAGAAAGCCTTTCCACTGGCCCTGGGTTGTGAGCACAATGCTGGCACAGGGAGAAGAGAGCCCTAGCTTCCTCTTTAGAGCGTACCCTGCACACTAATAGTCGTGGGGCGCACCTCCCTAGCCCATGGAGGGGAGCACTGCACACAACCTGGGGCAGCCCCAGCCATAGGAGCAGGGTGCAGGGGCCCCAGGTTCTCAGCAGCAACTTCAGCAGTGAGAGCAGCATCCTGATTTCTCCCTGACTTGCCTATCTGCCCTCCTGCACTGGGCGTCATGTTGCCGAGCCAAGCTGGGGCTGCGGCAGCTCTGGGCCAGGGCTTGGAATTGGACCCCTATGGCATGGCACTGGGGGTGTTCTCCCCCTCCCATTGTCCCAAGGATGAGAGGGTGGGGTCCCGGGAAGTGGTAGTCTTGGACCCCATTTTGACCCTGGTTTGGGCCTTGAGGACAAACCAGAGCCTGGCTCGAGTTCTGAGACCTGTCTCAGTCACTTATGTATAGGAGTGACTCAGCAAGATATGTTTGGCCCTCCCTCTACCCTGTCATTGCTGACATGGAGCTATGCCATTGGCCCTGTCAGTCACCCCATTCCCCTTCCTTGTCTCCTACATCATCTCTCCCCATACTTAAGTGCCTACCCCTTTTGCTTTCTCTATATAAGCGAGAGGTTGATACACTAAAGGTGAGTTCCTACTTCAACAAGACTCCTGGCCTGGTGTGTTTCTTTTGGCCTCTGATACTTGACATCCCACTCAGTCCTGGATAGACTGGGCTGGACAAGGTTCTCTCCTCTCACCTGGACCTGCCAGCTAGGAGCTGACAACACAGCAAAACAGATGCTGGCTGGGTATTCGAAAGCAGGTCTGACAGGATCCAGACACCTGGGTCGCCATCCTCCTTTTGATTTTAGAGCTCTGATTTTATTCCTATTAACTTATTCTGATAGCATTCTTATTAACTCAATAGGCCCCTTTCACTTAATATTGTTGCAGGGACCTCTGAGCTGCAGACACTGAGGCCCAGGGGCAAGGAGAGGTTAGAGAGGAGGTTTTCCAGGGCTAACCTACAAGCTGATGCCCCATTCTGCTGATTACAGGGCTTTCAGAGATGCCCACTGGAAATGAGGCTGAGTTACGATAGCCAGAGGTGGAGCCTGTGGTGGGTCTGATCCCCTCCATACCTCTTCCTTTTCCGCCCCTCCCCTTCCCCAAGCACAGCCCATCACACTCTGAAGCCAGGCTAGGAAGGTTATAATGGCTAATCACCATCTCAGCTTCTGCCCTGTGCTGCTGGCCCAGCAGCCTTTTAGCGAATGATCAGGAAGGAAAAGGGGCATAAGGAGAGTGGAGAGCTGGGGAAGCCATATCAGTTCCTTCTTCAGGGCCCATGTTTTGCCTGGACTATGTTCACACAAGTTATACCACAAGGGCTGGGAACATCTCCAGTAGAAATGTCTCCCATGGTGGATTAGGTTGAAAGGGAAGACACATGCTAGAACTTACAGGCAAGAACCCTGCCTTATCAAAGGAGCTGAGATGTGTGTGAGAGGGTGTTTATGCCCATCTCCCAGCTGATAGAGTATGGCCTATGAGAAGCCAGGCCTGATGTTCTCAGGACAGAGCGAGAAGGGGAGACTGACAACCTCCCTTCGGCTGGCACTGCCCAGGAACCTCCTGGATCCCAGGCTGAGAAGCCCCCAAGAAGTCCCTTTCTTTTATCACCAATGGTGAATGACATCATTCCTCCAAGGCTCCTTCTTGGACTGTACCCAGTGCCTTCTGTGTTTCTCCCATTCCGGGATGCAACTACAGCCTGCAAGATGCACCCTGCCTCTGCTACCTCAGAAGCTCACTATGTAGAAAGGTAACTCGGAAACCCATGAGCATCAGGAAAGAGGGTGAAGTGTGCTATGTCAAGAGCTGAGCTTGGCACCTTGGAACTGCCAACCAGGGAAACTTCTCGTTCCCAGAGATGGTACGGAAGTGCTGAGGCCTGTGGTGGTCTGAGCTGAGCCTACCCCCAGCTCTGGGGTCTGAATCCATGGATATAGAATTGCCCTACAGTTACCCAGGGAGCTTGGGGGCTCCTGTACGGACTCACCTGACCTAACTCTATCTCTGAAACACTGCCGTCCCAGGAGTGGCAGTTCATGTAATCTGAACCTTCAGGGAGCTAAAGCGAGAAGAGGATCCTGAGTTCCAGGTCATCCTGAGCTACATAGTGAGTTCCAAGTCAGCCTGGGCGACAGAATGAGAACCTATCTTAAAAATGAATAAGTAAATAAAATTAAAACATATTAAAATAACAAATAAAATACCATAATATAAATTCACTGGAATTTTACACACACACACACATACACACACACAAGCCTGAATGGTCCCACCCACACAGGGCTGCCTGCTGTTAGCCCTGTGCTTCCTGTCAGTTGCCTTAGACATCTAGCCTTTGCTTTCTCCTTCTCTGCCTCTTCTGTTGTTTGAAAGCCTCTAAAAGTCTTCCCTCCTTTAATCTCTGGAGACTCCCTGGGAACCAGCCTTATATGACTCTTGGGCACCTGTCCAGGTCTCAGGAACTTTGCTGTGCTCCTGAGCAAGTCTGTGGGATCTTGACCAGTCTACTGTGCAGGCCTAGGAAGCTTGGCGGGGGGGGGGGGGGGCTGCTTCATCTGGTGAGCACCCACAGGCTGGAGCCTGCAGGTTTCCTGTGGTCCTTGCCTGCCTATCTCTGGTCTCTACCCACTGGGGCATCCCTTAGCCAGGGTAACATTATAGAGCCATGAGACCAGCCAGTGTCTCTGACTCTAACCTGGGATCCTAACTGACAGAATTCTGGGAAAGACACCAGGGATCCGATTGGGTGATTCCATCCATGGGAGGCAGGGGTGAGTGCCGGGGCTCTGGTGGGAGACAGCTTCCTCATGGATGCTGGTCATGAGAGACAATTCTGGAAAATGAATTAGGCGATAAAAATGCTGGCGCTTAGAAAGGCTTCTTCCCACATTGTCCTGATCCCACTGTGGGTAGACTCAGGCAAGCTGATCCCGGACATTCACCTCCGATGGTATTTGTGGGGAAAGCTACACAATTCTCAGGGGATTTGACAGCAGCGGAGGGATGTGGGTAAAGGATGGCACATCTAAATAAGGTGCAATTATGGAGTTATTAGCATCAGGCTTTTGAGGAATTTTCAACGGAGTGGGGAAAAGCTGATGATTTAAGGCATGGTTAGAAAGGAGGGCTGAGCACAGATAGGTCCCAATTACATAATATTTCAGTGTGTGCAGACAGAAGGGCCAGATGATGGTGGCAACAATGGTGGATCTGACAATGGTGATGACACATCTACCATCCTGAGCACTGCCTTTGTGCCCAGGGTTACTGTTAGTTCACTTAACATTGTAATGAGCCCACAGCCTGAAGCCTTATGGTCTTTACTCTACAGGCACAGAAAATGCAGCATGGAGAGATGATATGCCTTACCTCACAGCTGAGAGATGACTTGAGCCCAGTCTGCCAGCCACCAGCACAGCACCAAGGTGTTCTACTACTTCCTGGGTCTGTCAGACTGCAGGCCAGTGTGGTGTGCTAGGAAAGGTGGACTAGGAGCTCAGCATAGGATGAGCTTCAGAACATCACACCTCCTTCCTGGGCTTGCTGTCTCTAGCATCTCGCTTTAACGGGCTTGAACTAGATATGGGGACTGAGTAAATCTTGCTCATCCTTGGATAGTAGATGGCTGGATGGGACTGGAAAGAGCAGGCCTTGTCTTAGGCTCCATCCAGAGATCTCCTGTTCGCTTCCCAGTGGCTTGTGTGGGATGTTTGGATATCCCAGGGAACCATCTACCTAGGCTTACTCAGTCCCCTGGAGAGCCAATCGGGAGAGTCTGTCTCTGCAGAGTCCTAGATTCATATAGGTGCCCCTTCTCTGGAGGCTGGGAGAGCAGACAACTCATAGCTGCCTTGTTACTGACTCCAGGTTCATTAGAGATGCCTGCTCATCCATCAACACCCTCAGAGGACAGCAGACACAGTACAGGATTCAGACTCTCACCTAAGCACCCACCAAATGTGGGGTCTACACTGCCTTCCCCACTGTGTTGAGGGATTGTGAAACCATTCACATGGTGAGGATTTCTCCTGCACTGCTCCTCACCTCCCATTGGAGCTGCATTTCCTGTCCCAGTGACAGGTGGGAAGGCTCCGAACCAGGCCAGCTTCCTCCTTCACACACTGGAATCTCAATTGCTGAGGCCACTTGAGTGTCACCTCCTGCTGTGAATATGTGCACATCTCCCCATCTGCTTGTGTGACAGGGTCAGCTCATTCTCCCAAAGGCCCTGCAACTGCAGGGTGGCGGAAGAGGCTTCTAGAAGGAGGAAGAAGACTCCATGTTCCTCTCTGTCCTTCTCACCTCTGCCTTCTGCCATTGCCTTCCTCTCCGGAGTCCTTGGAGCCACTGATTTCTTCCAGGCCATGCTGGCACCTGGGTTCTGCAGCAGCCTGGCTGCTGTGTACATCTCAATAGGGACGGAGGCACTAGTCCCTCCTCCTCATGACTGTCAGCTTGCCCTGATGCACTTATAGGCTCTATAGCTAGATAGCAAGCAACACTGGTCAGTGTATGTGAATACTGTGTCCACAGAGAACCTTGTCCACACCAGCTCCACACCCCGAGAGTCTCAGGAAATGAGGAAGGCACGTCACAGAGAGGCATGCTGATCGCCAGCATTGCTGCCATGCCCCACTAGAAAAATATCAACTTCTCACCATCTCTGGTAGAAGGGACAGAAAGGGGTATATGTGCGTGGATGGGCCAATGTTTCTAAGAACAAATATACCTGGACAGTGCCTGAACCAAACCCACTTATGAGTGAGTCTCAGGAGCCTGTTAGCTGTACCTCGCCCATCTCAGAGCCACCCAGCTGTTGTAGAGCCTATGGTTGCTCTGATGCTGCCTATCTCACACCACAGTGGCATTGACTTTGTAAACTCCTCCTTTCAGGAAGCTGAAAACATCCATCCCTCCTTTTCTCCCTCCTTCCATCTAAACATCATCCATCCATCCATCATCCACCCATCAGTCATCCATCATCTATCCATCCATCCATCCATCCATTCGTCATCCATTCATTCTTTCACTCACTCCCCTGTTTCCTCATTAATTAATTCCTACTGAGTGTTTGCTATACACTAGGTGCCCCTCTAATTTCCAAACACGCAGTAGTAGCCATGTAGAATGCCTTTTTGAAATCCATGATTTCTTGAGGGGAATAATAGGATTCCCATCAGTCAAGCAGTGAGGATGCGGTGCAGGGCCAGTGTGTATAGGGGTTCATGTTGAGTCATTCTAGGCATCCCTGGGGGATTTTTAAGGCTGGGCACACTTGTGCCAGGAAACTGTAGCTGGGGCTCTGCCCGGGACCTGTATCCTTGGTGATGCAACCACTGCCTTAACATATCACTCACAACCTACGAGGGTCCCATGGATGGGGGACTTTGGGGTATGATATAGGAATGGGAACCTCCAGCAAAAGGCAGGTCCTGCAGAGCCAGCCTGGCCCCTGCCTTCTCATCCCTCAGGAGCAGCTGAGCATGTTGAGCTTAACCGGTTTTGCAATTAAAGGATGCAGAGAACAGCTGTTGTAATTAATTTACAGAAACGCATTGGGAGCTGATGTATCACAGTCCCACTGAGTCCTTACCTGAACCTAAATTCAATTCCAAGAGGGCAGCTCCTCCCAAGAGAGGGTGTTAGGTACGTGTGACGTATGTGGGCACACATGTGGAGGTCAAAGGTCAACTTTGTGAAGTCTGTTCTCTCCTTCCTCCTTTACATGGACTCCAGGGACTAGACTCAGGTCTCCAGCATTGCAGAAAGAGCACTTTACCCACTGAGCTATCCCACCAGCCTTCTGATTGGTTTTCTTTGTGGCACAAACCTCAATAATCAGACTGCATGCTGTATTTTATCATTAGTCACTGCCTAGCATCTTTACTTGACCATGATCTGGGGACCACACTTGTCCCAACTATAGCTGACCTCTTGCTCAATGAGTGAGGGAATGTGTAAGATGACTTCAAACTGCAGGAGCTCAGTAAATGTCTGTGTAAACTGGATGCACACAACAGGCACTCAGAAAATAAATGCCTATGCAAGTAGACTGCACAGAGCAAGTGCCCAGTGAAGGAATGGCTGTGTGAGTTGGCTGCACACAGTAGGTGCTCAGTGAATAAATGGCTGAGTTGGGTGCACACAGTAGGTGTTCAGCGAATAAATGACTGTCGATTGGATGCACATAGTAGGTGCTCAGTGAATAAATGGCTGTGAGTTGGGTGCACATAGTAGGTACCTGGTGAGCAGTAGACACTTACTAGGGTAAGAATTCTCAGAAGCCCTCTGATCCCTATGCAGGCCTTAGGTGGCCCTCTGCTCCCCTGCTCTCTGACCCTCAGCACTCAGCCCTGTCCTGGGGTGTTACTGTGAGTGTACCGCTTAGACAGTGCATTCCCAGGAGCTCTGTGCTCAGCAGCACTTGAGCTTGGTGCTGCCTGGCCCTCATGCAATGCCCTTTGTGCTCAGTCCTAGGTAACGGAAAAAATCCTAATGAAGTCATGGACCCTTTTGAGATCCCCTTGGTGTCTTCTATGGGCCAAGGTCATACCCCTGAACCTGAGTGTCAGTCTGATTGACACTCATTCTTCTGCCCACTTATGTCAGAGGTAAGTGCACTTATGCACAGCTGAGTCCTTACTGCTGACAGTCTTTGGAAAGAAAAGTGCCCCCTTATCCAGGGAAGCACCCTGGGACCTTCATCTGCCTCCACTGCCCTGGCTTTGGGTCAGTCTGGCCATTGCTTGCCATGCCTGGATCCCTCTGGTCATGTGGAGTACTGAACCTAACGCATATGCATTTAAATAACACTCACTGTACCCACCCTTTCCGTGCTTGCCCCTGAGGAGGGCCAGCCTTTCTTTACTCCTGTCACACCCTTACAGTCTCTAGGTATCCCAGAAAGCCGTTCCCTCCATCTGGGAGATGTTGTCTCTGCATACTTAAGTGACTGGGATACTGGCTGAATGTCTGGGCAAGATAATGGCTGAAGTCCCCCACATCCCAGCCTCATGATGGCAATGCCCAACTGTGTTTTAGAGCTTAAGATGGTGTGTTTCCTGGTTTTATGTCAACTTGATACAGGCTAGAGTCATCAGAGAGAAGGAAATCCCAACTGAGGAAATGCCTCCATAAGACTAGCCTGTAGGTAAGCCTGTCAGGCATTTTCTTAGTGATTAACGGGAGGAGTGTCCACCCCATTTTGCATTGTGGGTGGGGCCATCCCTGGGCTGGTGGTTGAGCAAGCCTTGAGGAGCAAGCCAGTAAGCAGCCCCCCTCACAGCTTCTGCATCAGCTCCTGCCTCCAAGTTCCTGCCCTGCTTGAGTTCCTGTCTTGACTTCCTTCAGTGATGAACGGAGATATGGAAGTGTAAGCCAGGTTGCAAACCCTTTCCTCCTCGACTTGTTTTTGGTCATGGTGTCTCATCACGGCAATAGAGTTGGCAGCATGGACAGAACGAAGGAGTGTGAGGATGGGGAGGACTGAGTGCAGGAGATGCCCAGCTCTGGAGACTTTTTACACAGACCCTCTGCTCTGGAAGGAAGCATCGATGCAAGTGACCACCTGCCACTTGTTGCTCTGAGGGGTTTATGAGCCTGGGAGAGTGGGGGAGGGGCAGAGAAGGGCTGTGTCTGCGGAGGCTTCCTACTCAGGCAGGGAAAAGGGAAAGAGGAAGGGGGTCTGCAAGAAGGTCAGAGAGGAGAGACCCAGCTCCTGCCATCCACACAACCACCCCTGGTTCAGGGAAGAGGAAATGCACTCCAGAGTTATTGTCAGTGGCAGCAAGAACACAGAAGCAGGTGACAGAGAGCTCTTCTGACTGTGGGAGAGAACAGAGAAGCCCAGAGGCAGGCATGGCTGTAAAAGGCCTATTGTTCTCTGATGTCAATTGCACACCCTCTTGTTGTCTCTCCTCCCCGATGTCATGCACTCACATCCTTCATCCTGAATCAGGCCATGATGTTAATTAAAGGTGATCCTACTGGGAAAAGATGCATTAGGCACCCTGTAATCAACCCACAATACCGAAGGGGGAAGCCTGGCCTTCCTGTGGGTGCAATAACCTTGCAGGCTTCCTAGCTGCTTCTCACTCCCCGCACTTAGAAAATGAGATATTGTCCAGTATGTGTGGACTTGCAAACCATTTCAAATGAGTGAAAATTTTAGATTAATTCACCAAACCACAGTGAACTTGGCCCTGGGTCAAGGAGTCTGTGACAGAGCTGAGACAGAGTCTTACGATGAAGAAAATTCTGGAATGGGAAGGAAACATTGGTTATAGTAGCCATCCCCTCCCGTCATCCTTCAAATAGGTCTCCTGGGGTTTGCTCTTTCAGGGGAGAACTCCAAACACAAATGTCACTCAGCTATGTGGGGACACAACGTCCACCCTGGCTGCTACCACCACCCTGGTCATCTAGAAAGGTGACCGCCACGGAAGCCTATGCTGGCCCCCTGCATCCTTAAACTGCCTTAGTGTGGCATCCAAGTGCCCTGGGGTGTGAGCAGGACTCTCCCTCCTTCTGCCCATGCTGGAGAGTGGCCTGAGTTCTGGAACTGTGTTCCCGCAGGCCTGCAGTTTTGACTCTTCTGTGTTCTTTTACAACCCCCATGCTGTTTCTTCTGGCTGGCTCACTCTTAGCATTAAACACCAGGGGGAGCATGGTATGGTGACTCACACCTGTGTTACCAGTAGTTCAGAGGCAGAGGCTCGAGGATCTCCTCAAGACCTAGATCAACCTGGTTAAGGAGCGTGAGTTCCAGGCCGGGCTAGGCTATAATAGCACCCGGTTTGGAAAGCAAACAACCAAACAATGGGCCTCACCTCCTCCAGGAAGCCTTTCTGCATCGTTCATCCCATTTTGTTTTTACTTCATTTTATTATGTTTTTTGTTTTACTATAACCAGACCACCTGGCCAATTTCAGAGAAGTTCACTGACTGCGTTCAAGACATTTATTGCTGGCTTCTCTGGAGTCAGCCATAGATTGACAGCAGCTCAGCAGATCTTGGCTGGACACACATGTCCTGAGCTTCCTGTGGCTTCCTGCTGACCCTGGCTGCAACGAGTGACCTTGTCTATAGCGGCTGACCTTGGCAGAGGTGACAGCATTCCTTGGCTCTATTCCTAGTGTCTTTTGTCCTACAAAAGTCTGGGCTAGGTGTGCCCTCGCAGTGGTAGCAGTGATGCAGAAGCCAGCCTGCCAGCGCACGGCGGCTTCACATCTGCTCTCTGCTCAAGCCTTGTGGGAAGCCCTGTGGACTCAGTCAAGGGTGAAACCAGCCATCCTCCCACAGGGCTGAGAAGCTGTACAGCAAGAGTCCGGATGTGGAGAGAGGTGAGGACAGTCTCGTGGCACTCAGCAAGATGTGTCCAAAAGGTGGTGACATTTTAAGCGGTTTTATTGCTTTATTGTGGGCATTCAATAAACCATATGTACTTAACACACCAGACAGTTGAGTTTGACAAATGTATGAGGCCATGAAATCATCAAAGCTACGTGGATAATAAGTGTTCCCACCCCCACCCCACCCCCATCCAGTCTCCCTTCTCTTTTCCCCCTGCCTTTCCTTCTGGGCCCTGGGGAAGTTTGCTTTCTGGGGGGTAAAGCAGCATGCACTATGGCTTTATTTTGCATTTTTAAAAAACGGCCAAAGATGTTGAATGTCTCTTGTTGACATCTTTCTTCCTTGCTGAAGTGTGTATTCAGAGAAAAGCCTTTACGGCAAACTTTTTTAAAAAATATTGTTTTTAGAGGGCTCTTTATGTATTTTGGATATTTAACACATATAATGTTAAATATGTACAATTTATTAAATATGTACTTTTTTTCCTAGGCTGTGGCTTGTCCTAGGTGAGGTTTTAAAATACACATATTGACCCCTACCATACACCCTATCAGTAGTGATCAAGAGAGTCTCCGAATGGACGGTGTGGGCAGAAAAAGTCAGAGGCTGATCCATTCCCTCCATAAGAACAAAGAAAAGGCCAAAAATAACAAGACAGGCAACTTGAGAAGCCGCACTGAATCCATCTCCCTGTCGAGGGTGACCCTGATTTTATAGGGTTTTCTAGGAATCAAAGTCGCAGTGGGGGTATGAGTGGCGGGTGGGAAAGGAAATGGGTCCAGAAACTCCCCGCAAGCCTTTCTGCCTAGAAGACCGGCCTTTGCTGGTCCAATGTCGCCCTCTAATGGCTGTAATCCCCAGCCAGCCTCGGCGCTCAATCCCTCTGGGCTCTGCCAGGCACCGGAGGAGAAAGAAACGGCAGGGTCCACTTCACCTCCAAACTTTCCAAGAATGATAGTGTTTCCTTCACTGAGAAAAATCTCTCCGTGGATATGGATTGAAGCAAGAACGCTCCAGGAGAGTATGCTGCACGCCGTGCACTGCACTCGTCTAGATGCAGCCACTCAGAACAGGCTCCAGCTCAGCACTGAGGGGTCCACCCTGCAGTGTGCCAGAAACAGGGCAAAGCCTGGAGCGCTGGGCACCGCACAGTGCGGCTTCGCATGCGAGAGCTTGGGATTTCAGGGTAGTTGGCCTCTGGTGCTTGGTGCTTGTTCTTAAGTGGGATGCTCACCTGCGCACGTCAAACCCACTCCTGTCTGGCCATCTGCAGCCCCGAACTTCGTCTGTATCTGTCACCCAAGCTTGGAAGCCCAAGCCAGCCCCCTTCACCACCCTCGGAGCCACAAAGAGGAGGCCATCCCATGCTCCTTCCAGAAGCGAGGGCGTGGTTCAGGAATCACAGTGCGGGGATGGACAGATGTCCTAGCTGCGGAGATCCCTGGCTAGCATCTTCCTCAATCGGTCCTCCTCCTTGTTGCTGGTAGATGACTTGACCATGCTCACCTCCGATCTCTCTGTCATCTCTTAAGGATCAGAGTACCCCACTTCCAGGGTTGTTTGGGAGCACCTCCATGCCCTCCAGCTGAGCACCTCATTTGTGTTCACCTCAGCACATGCCTGACACCAGGAAGCAGGTTCATGCACTCCCAGAGACCTCTACCCCACTCTCTGTATCCAGATCTAAGTGCCTTAGACAGCTATGATCCATGTGTGGCTCAGGAGCTCAACCCAAAAGCCAGGTCCCAGACCAGTCCAGTCCCTGAAGACCTAAAAACAAGCGCCTTCATCGTTCTGTACCTCGGTTTCCCCATTTATGAAAAAGTGAATGGAAGCTTAAGATGCACCTGAAAAGGTGCAGGGATTGATGTAACATTTCTCACATGCTTAGGACAGAACCTGTGTATTAGGTGCATGGTGAGTTCCCCACTGCTCCAACTGCTTCTCCCCACTTTTCTCTGTGTCAAATCCCTCCCAGTGAATGACTTGGTGAGAAGGAATAAGAAACAGGAAACATTTGGCCCCCAGCCTAGAAAGTTCCAATTGCCACTGAGGAGGGAACTGACACCCAGGAATCTTTCCATTGGCTTCTGGGGTGTGGCGGGGTGCGTCCTCTGGTGGGCGGAGCTTTTAGCCGTAGAGTCCCCTGGCTGGGACTGTTCTTTGGAAACTTGAGGGACAGAATAAAACCACCACGTCTGCTCAGTCTTTCCTTCGTGTGCACATTTAACAGAACAGCTACTCTGCTGGGCTCTGGGCTAACACTGGGGACATAGTGCCAGTCAAGCCAGAAGCTGTTTCTGCTTTCAGGAAACTCACAGCTTAGGGCTTAAGACCAACACTAAACACATTCGTTAAGTATTTAACGAATTGATGGGGGACATCTACCCCCATGGCACAGAGAGAAGGAGGCAGCCTCTCAGTGGCAGGAACAAAAGTTAAGTCCTCTGAATAAAGCAAAGCCTCTCATGGGAAGAACAAACATCAAGCCAAGAGACCAGCATGTGCAGAAGCCTGGAGGTGAGAGGAATCATGGCCCGCAGGGAGAGCTGCATGGAGAGCCTGGGGCCAGGAGACTGCCAAAACCTAAGGTAAAGCTACAAAGGGTGGATGTGGTTGGGTCACACAGGGCCTTGAAAGACCCATCAGGTGCCTGGTCTTCATCAAAAGAGTAGATGCTTGCTTAGGATAGGGGGTGGGGGTGACAAAATGCTGGATAGCCCTGACTGGGGTTGGGGGTACAAAAACTCTTCTGCAAAACACTGGAAGTAAATTGGCCTTCTCAGTAGTCACATGACCACTGCATCCACTTCCAATCTGAGGACTCAAGTGAGGCCAGCATCTCCCACCCACACAGAGGCCACAGACACACCAGAGAGACTTATTCTGAAATCCCAGCCAGTCAGACCCCACGTGGACACTCTGTAGTGAAGATGTGAAAGGGGCTTTCTTTTTTATAAATTAAATTTTCTGTATGTGGGCATTTTGCCAGCATAAATGTCTATATACCATGTGTGTACCTGGTGCCTGCAGAGGCCAACAGAGGTTGTCAGATCCCTGGACCTGGAGTTATAGACAGTTGGGAGCAGCCATTCGGGTCCTGGGAATTGAACCGGATACAAGAGCAGCAAGTGCTCTTAACCACTGAGCCACAACTCCAGAGTGAAAGGCTTTCTTTTAAAGACAAGAATTTAAATATATTCGTTTATTTTGTGTTGGGAGGAGGGACGTGTATGCTCCACGGTACACGTGGAGGTCAGAGGACAACTTGTAGGGGTCAGTTGTCCCCTTCACCACGTGTGTCCTGTGGATGAAACTTTGGTTCTCAGGCTTCATAGCAAGCCTTCACCTACTGCATGGTCTCAGAGGCCCAAAGCTTTCTTAAGAAAGTGACCATATCTGAGAGTAGGAGCAGAGGGGAAAGGCCTGGGTCCTAGGACCCAATGTCTCCTGCCCTGTTGGATGATCTTCAGTCAGAAGCACAGAGACACAAGGCTAGCGTCACTGACCTCCATAGGGAGCTTGACCTCCCCAGACAACAGAGGGACAGCACGGTGGACACATGGCTTGTGAGGTTGGACACATGGCTCCTGGCTTGTAAGGCTGGTACAGGCGTGGCCAGACTGTGCTTTCATGATTCCCTGACAAACAGCACAGAGGTGTTTGTTTGTTTGTTTGTTTGTTTTTTGGTTATTTACATTTCAAATGTGTTCCCCTTTCCTGGTTTCCCCTCTGCAAACCCCCATCCCATCCCCCTCCCCGCTGCTTCTATGAGGGAGCTCCCCTACCCACCCACTCCTGCCTCCCTGCCCTCCAATTCCCCTACACTGGGGCATCAGCATCGAGCCTTCACAGGACCAAGGGCCTACCCTCCCATTGATGGGCCATCCTCTGCTACATAAGCAGCTGAGCCATGGCTCTCTCGTGTGTACTCTTTGGTTGGGGGTTTAGTCCCTGGGAGTTCTGGGCAGTCTGGTTGGTTGATATTGTTGTTCTTCCTATGGTGTTGCAAACCCCTTCAGCTCCTTCAGTCCTTCCCCTAACTCTTCCATTGGGGTCCCCATGCTCAGTTCGACGGTTGGCTACAAGCATCTGCATCTGTATTGGTCAGGCTCTGGCAGAGCCTCTCAGGGGACAGCCATACCAGGCTCCTGTCAGCACAGAGTTTTAAAGACAAACCCTTCCTAAATAAGATATTTTGGGGGGTGGGGGCACACACATTCTCCGTTGTGGAAACAAATGGCTCCAAACCCAAAGGTCTCTTATGTAACCACATCAGAGAGCAGCTGCCTGCCTGCTACACTGCATAGTGCATGCCTGCGAAGCCTTAAAGTTATGACAACTCCAATCATGGCAGAGAGCACCGAGGTGGCCAAACCACACAGCTGTCATAAATTCTTCGAGGGAGAAAGAAAAACTGAGCCAACACAAAAAACACTGAGATTCCATGGTGAAAGGCCTTGCTGGGAGCCGTTGGCAACACTGTGCTGACAGATACAATGGCTTTCTCTTTCTCTTGTCACCCAGATCCTAGGGAGGTTTTCTTCCTGGACTCCTGGGGCCTGGCTCCAATCAGGACATTCCCACTGGCTCCTCCAGCCCGGAGGCCATGCTGAAGATGGCCCGCAGGTGTGGGAAGCTGTGTTCTCCCTACCCACCTGTGAACTTCTGTTTGCCCCTGTTCATTTTGAGTTTCCTCTCTCTCCCTCCTTCCCACTTCTCCTTTTAGTTTTTGTTGCGATATGATCATATATATGCCAGGCTAGCCCCAAATTCACTATGTAGCACAGGATGACCTTCCATTCTTGATCCTCCTCCCTCGGCTTTCAAGTATTGAGATAACAGACTTATGCGCTCAGACCTCAGTGACAGCTTTCTTTTCTTTAAAATTTTTTTTTTGGAGATTTGATTTAGTTTTGTTTTTATATGTATGGGTGCTTTGCCTGTGTGTGTGTGTGTGTGTGTGTGTGTGTGTGTGTGTGCACGTGTACCATGTATGTGCAGTGCCTATGGAGGCCAGAGAAGGCATTGGATCACATGCAACTGGGATTAGAGACTGTTGTGAGCCATCATGTGGGTGCTGGGACTCACACCCAGGTCCTCTGAAAGAGCAGCCAGTGACTTATCCATGACTCCAGCCACTCAATGACACATTGTCATTCTTTGTGATGGGAACAGATACAGTAGTGACTTCAAGTTTTGAGAGGTGTGAGTTTGGAGGTAGAACCCCTCTGGGTGGGAGAAGGGGAGGCCCCTGAGGCCTGAGTTTGATAACAGGTTTAGGATCTCCTCCTTACTGAGGATGCTGGGCCATACAGAAGGCTGAACTCACAGTAGGTGGCATGCCTGATAGGTTGGTGCTTCCACTGGCTGGTGGTGATGCTGATGCTCATCCAGATGCTGATGCAGATGCCAATGCTGATGCTGCTGGTGCTGATGCTAATGCTGTTGATTCTAATGCTGGTAATGCTGATGCTGCTGAGGCTGAGGCTGAGGCTGCTGGTTCTGATGCTGCTGAAGCTGATGTCCCCTGCTTTTCACCCTTGTTAAAAGGGTCTCCTCACAGCAGTCTGCAGCTCACAGCCCAGCTCTCTGTGAACTTCTGTGAGGTCTAAGTGAGGTGGTTTCAGCTGCCTGCCTCTCCTCTGAGAATGTTGTTCAGGAAGGCCAGCCCACTGTGAACACTGCTACCTCTGCATGCCCAGAGGCCAATGGCCTCTTCGTGCCCTGAGCCCAGTGTAAACCAAGTGTCTGAAAAGCCTAGATGGATCATGCCCACACACACATCACAGTCCTTCTCGGACTACACTGCCCTCAGCGGGTGATCACTGTTATCTTCCTGTTGAGGTCCTGCTGCTTTTCCAAGAGACTCCACTCCCTCTGCTGTGGGGAAATCTGTCCTGCTGAGACAGGTGCCCTGTGACCAGACACTCCAGAAAGCTCCAGGGCCAGGAGTTTGCTGGACCATGATCACTGAATGTACCCATGACTCTCTGGCAGGCAGGTTTCCAGAGCTCAGCAGATCTCATCACAGAGTATCAGGCGTGTGCAGCTCTAGGCACAGAGAGGAAGCGATTGGTTGGCTAGGAGACAAGCACATAATCTAGGTTCATCCAGAACATCCCTTTGCCCTGGGGTTGAAAGACGCCATTCTTTTATGGCTACTACTAAACTGTGAGGAAACAAGACCTGCCTCACTGGTGGCCAGTAGAGGAAGAGACTGTGTAGAAATAAAGTCAGCTCAGACACAAATCCAGGAGAGATGGAAAGAGAAACAGCCGGAAGGCAGAACCGACCGGATGTGAGAGCGACCGTCCAGTCAGCCTCTTGCTAGTCAGGTACAGGCTTGCCCATACTCACTAGTGGCATCTGCTTGAGGCCCCACCTGGTCCAGTCTCCTGAGGTGGCATGTTTCTTTCTCGTTGGGTCAGTGTATTATTTACTTTTTTAAATCCTGTGACACAATACTCCCTAAAGTCATCCTTGAGTAGGAAGAGTTTATTTCAGCTCACAGTTTGAGAGCATGACCCATCCTGGCAGCAGGATCCTGAGGCATCTGGTCACATTGCGTCTAAGGTGACAATGAAACCTTGGAGAATGCTGGTGCTCAGCTCACTTTTTCCTTCACAGTCCAGGGCTGCAGCCCATCGAAAGATGCCACCCACATTAGAGTTAATCCTCTTTAGAAATACCCTTACAGACACACCTAAATAGCCACTGGATCCCCTGTTGAGTTGGCAGTAAAGATTAACCACCATGATGGAATGTATTTGAATATAAAGAAATGGATCCAAATGCAGCTGTTTACATGGAGGAAAGGGAGGCTCAGAGAAGTCGTGTGATCTGTCCATGGTCACACAGCTGCATGGCAGAGCAGCTCAGCCCCAACCCTGTGTCACTGAGGGAGGAACACAGTCTCCCATCCCTGCCAACACTGGTGACCAGCTGCCTCACACTCTTGCCTCCATGTCTCTCCCACCCTGACAAACTGTACCTTCAGACTGGAACCCAGATAAACCAAACCCTTCCTTAGTTTGCTCTTGTACACATTTTGTCACAGAAGTGAGGAAGCTGACTGACTCTGGGCTGTCCCAGTCCTCCCCCACAGTGCTCACCAGCACTGAGTGAGATTCAGGTTCTTCTTAAGGATTGAGGTCCTCTGAAAATTCAAATCCACCTCATGGAACACCTGACAATGCCTGACTTGGGCAGCCCCCACCAGCTTGGCTCTCCAGTGGAGATCTGGGAAACAGTACTGGCCTTCCAGAGCCCCCAAAAGCTGCGGCTGGGGTTGAGAAGGTCCCCGTACCCTGATGGTGCCTGCACTGCTCTCTGTCCTGAACTGCAGGGGGAGGGCAGTTCATGGGGTACATATGGGACAGGAGGCACCTGAACCCCATCCGTTGATGGCAGGGATGTTATGGACATTCTCAGATGGGGACACCAGGAAAGCCAGAATTCATATCAGGGCTTTGGGTCTGAATGTGGGTCCGGACCTAGCCTGCAGGCTTCCTTCTCTTGCTGTTAAGCTTGTCAGATGTCCCTGGAAGCTTCCTGCCAAGGCATCAGCAGGAGCAAAATGAGCACCATTTATAATGGAAACCATTTGCTTACTTCCAGCTAAAGAAGCCACTGCAAATAGGAGCTCCATATTCTGGTCCACAGACGAACCCAAGTCCTTGACCCTGGAGCAGAGTCCCAGCATGCTCAGAGGACCTCGGCCAAGACCATCCGGGTGCAGGGTACTTCCTGAGAGCAAGGGAGGGATGGAGGGGAACCTGGGGGAAGGCTAAGGTACTCCCAGGAGAGAAGTGACCATAGGAGATTGCCCATGGAAGTGAAGCCTCTGAGCTAGCCACTGCAATAGCTGCACTTGAGCAGATGGGTTGGAAAGGCCCTGCTGGTGTGGGCATTACTGACCCTCACTCCTACCCTGGTCTCCCTGACAGAGGCCACCTGGGCTCAGCATACCCAGCTAACTGCAGCCTGAATTCAAGGACTGTGATCATAACGTTGTGTGCCCTTGGGAGAGCCAATGGGTCTCTCTGAGTGACCCCTAAGCTGGGTCACTACCTGGAGCCAAGTAGGAGCCAAAGGTAGGTACGTTGAGGACAGGGAGGCAGAGAGAGAGAGAGAGAGAGAGAGAGAGAGAGAGAGAGAGAGAGAGAGAGAAAGAGAGAGAGAGAGAGAATCTAAGATGACACAATACTCCATGAGGCAGGTGGGCTCAGTGACTTCACTGCAAACACTGCCCCTGGCCTGAAGTGTAGGTACTGAGGAAGGCTCTGCCCTCTGGTCTCTTCAGCTACCCAGACCTAGCTGGGAGGGTCAATCAGCTCTAAAAGGCAGTTCAGAGCCATTGAGTTCCGCATGAGGTCTATAGGGGGCCACAGTCTGGTCAAGTTGTTCTCTCTAGCCCTGTGGAATCTCACCCCTGGGGTCAAGTGTATGACAGAGCCCAGGCAGAGCCCTGTCACATTGGCCACTCTTACTCTGTGTAAGGGCAGATCTATCTGGAGTATTTGTCACTTCCCTTTCCTGTCCCTCCCCTGAGCCAAAAGACTCAGAGGACCCCACCTGACTGATGCCCTTCACCAGCTCTGCCCTGCCTCGTTGATTCCTCTTCCAGCTCAGCAAGATCCTGTTGCCTCCTGCTTTCATCACAATAGAGGCCTTCAGAGGAGCAACGAGCTTCACTGAATCCTTTAAGAATGATGTGTTTCCGGCTCACCCTGTGTTCCCACACTGGTACTCTGTATGCCAGCAGTAGCATGGCCAGGAGAACTGGAAGAGAAAGAGAGACATGAAACCAGGGCCCTTGCTTGAGATAAACGGGGTGTTTGAGTGGAGTGTGAGCTGTGCTCTCTGTGGGCTGCTGACAGGGGAGAGACTGATAAGCCTTTCTTATCTTCCTTGGAGCTTTCCATACAGAGGGATGCCAGCCCCGCTGCTGCAGCCAGCAAGGGACACCCCTACCTCTTCTTCACCAATCCAGCACAAGACGCCTTCCCATCTGCCAGGTGCAGCTCACCGGAGTAGGAGCCTACTGAAGTGTTCATAGTCCCTACTGCATGGGAAGGAGGCAGTGATGCTCATAGGGTGGGGCAGTGACAGTCCACTGAGCCTGCAAACCCAGGATGGCCCCTCAGTCTCCAACTTTCCCTAGTTGTTGGAAACACCCTCTTCCCAGCACCAGAATTCCTTCTGTAGGAGCTGAGCTGTGTAGAGACGGATGTGGCTCCACACAGGTGGACGTTTGACTCTCCCAGTCATCCTGGGGTCCCAGCACTGAGCTGATGGCGACCTTAGTGGGGGAGGGGGCAGATACGTGAGAAGGTTTTTTTCCCCCAGAATGCAGCTCATCAGGGGACTTACAGTCCTGGGCTGATGACCAGTGGCAGGCAGGGCTGATCCCTGAATAGGTTGTAGTCTAATGACTATCGGTGCTGCCCGGAAGGCCTTGGTCCCCTCATTGCAGATGTGCCTCCAGCTTACCTGGGCCTCAAAACCAAATGAGCAGGAGCCCCAGGAGCTTCTGCTCCTTCCATGCCCCACCCCTATCAAGGAGCCACCCTCCCTTGTCCCTGAAGGCAATCCACCTGCTGCAGGAAGGGCTGCCCTAGGAATACCCTGACAACCTTCTTCTGGAGAATTCCAACCTAAAGGCTGCAGGTCTGAGAGCAGTGAACTGTGGCTGTCTCTCCCTCCTGGAGGCTCTGCCCTTTCAGCTTGTCATTCAAACAGCTGGGCTTCCTCAAGGGAGTCTGCGCTAGTGTCTCTAGCCCACAATGCACCTCTCTTTCTCTGGCTCCTCTGTTTTTATTTGTTCTCCGTCGGATCCCACCTCTACAGGATTGTGTAGCTCAACTTCAGAGTAAGCCATGTCTCCTTAATTAACTTCTCTGGAAACACCGTCCCTCATGGATATGGGTGGAAGCGTGTCTCCTAATCTAGCCAATTTGACAATGGGATGAAGCATCTCCGGATGGAGGTGGGATGACGGACATTTGGGTGCCTGTGCAGGGCTCAGATGCTCTTCTGGTCCATGATAGAGGCAGAGAAGATGGATCCACAATCAGGTGGAGAGAAGAAAGGAACTAAAAAAAACCCAAATGTGCAGAAAGACTCTAGGGTAATGGCGAGTAACTCCACTGACCCTCCACTGCTGGCTTCAGCACTGGGGCAGGAAGGGAAAACAGGGTTCATTGGTTATTTAGAACACCTGGGACCTTGGGCTCCCAGGAGCTTCTAGTACCCTACACTCCTAAGATAATGTATGGGAGGGAAGGAGGGAGGGAGGCAGAGGGCAGAAGAAAAGCTGGACAAGCCAGGCCACCCTGGGAGCAGGATGCTTATCTGGGGCCAAAAATAAAACTGCAGGGTGCTCATAAGCACAGGCAGGCAGTTCTTGCTCTCCAGCCTGTCAGCATTGGGGAGTGATTAGACTCTTAAACAGGCCTCATAATTTCTCCCAGGGCTGTGACGCCCTTTGGAAAAATGGATGTTTGCTGCCAGCTCATCCTCCGAAGACACGTTTGTCACAGGCTATTGTGTAAATCCATGTTTGGCCCATTTTTAAAAACTGTGATTTACCCAGTTGTCTAGTCTTCCCCAACCCTAGAATGTGGCTGTTATTAGGAGCTCAAGAAGGAGCCAGAAAATGTCTCTGGGGGAACAGCTGCCTCTGGTTCTCTGCTGTGGAGAAAGCCTCCTGAAGAACCACAGGGCAGGAGGTGACTGTGCCCGGGGGCAGAAAACTATTCTAGAACATTTTAAGGAAAGAGTTTGGGATGCTGAAAGCAACTGCCCTCACCCTCATTTACTTCAAAGAGTCTCGCTGAGCCCTATTATGTGCAGGCCCGGTGGTGTAGCTAGTGACAATAGGTCTCAGTCACCAGGAGCCAGTGTGCTGGGCTGGGAGGGAGGAAGAGATAGATCCCCAATGTAATCAAGGCAATTGTGGGAAGGATGGTGTAGGGGAAGAAGCCATGCAGCGTGACTTCATTAGAACTCTCTTGAAACAGTGGTTACTGTGTGCTGTAGGGACAGAGAGGGTCTCTCTGAGATGAAAACCAAGAAGCACACCAGAAAGGAGCAGGTGAAATGGCTCAGCAGGTGAAGGCACTTGTTATGCAAACCTTGCGACCTGAGCTCTAACTTTGGAACCCACATTAAGGTGGAAGGAGAGAGCCAACTCGACAAGTTGTCCTCTGAGCACCACAGCATGCTATGGCACTTGCTCCCACATCCAATTATAATCATTTAATAGTGGATGAACTTATCTTGGGAATGCTGAGGTCTAGCCTGTGAACTCCAAGTTGGGTCCAGAGGAGACACCGGCAGGAAGCGACATTTGAGAATCCCTCCAGGTAGACAGAATGAAGGCTTGCTTTTCAGATTAGCTCTGGACAGAAAGACCTAGACCCCAGTCTGCAGAACACATCCTGGAACCATGGGTGTCTTGTGCAAAAGTGAACACAGAGGTTGCCAGTGTCCTCAGGTGCGGTGTGTGACCGCCCCCAACTGGCCCTGAGGAGGGTGGGCTGTATCCTAAGGCAAGAGGACCTCAAGTCTTGCAGGTGTTTGGTCCTCCAAGGCCCCTTCCAGCTGCAATGGGCAAGCGTGACCAGCACAGCCAGCTCTGGTTCCAGGGAGTGAAAGGTGAGACATTGGTTTTGTCTGCCTTTGTCCTGTCCCCAGCAAATCAACGAAGGGAAAGCATCCATGTTTAAAATGCTAAGCACAAATACAAACTCCAGCCATGCCCACTGGGTCCTGGGGAAGACAGGGCTTCAGTAACTACCTAGGCTGCCTCCCATGGGGATCTTATTCAGATGGACACATCCAAGGACCAGAGCTTCCCCACCCATCTCTGACAGCCTTCCCCTCATCCTTGCCTAGCCTGGAAGTGTGAGCAGCACCCAGACCTCTCCCCCTTAACTACTCCAGATCTTACTGACCTCCTCCCTTGAAGGAGCAGTCCCTGAAGGCCAGCCCCACATAACCAGCCCAAACCAGGTCAACTTCCTCAAGCCTGTTTCAGATTAGCTCAGCCATTTCCCCGGGGATCCAGGGCTCTCATTTGTTCCATTATTAAATCATCAGGACCTGGTGACTCCCAGCAGGCAGTTTCTGAAAAGGTTTTTGGGTCTGTCGGGCTCTTTGCCTGGTACAGAACTGGGCCATTGCCTGGGCTTCCTGAGAGCTGGGAAGGGCTTTAGACAGTACCCCACCACAGGGCTGGAACTCTAAGACCCCTTTGGAATATAATTCCACTGCAGACAGTAGACACATAACATACATTTAGAAGCTGCTTTTATTCAGAAGCAGACTCACAGCTTATACCCATAAGGCAGGGTTCTAAAGCCTGGCATCTCTGTCTCCATTTGTCTTTCTCCTTTGCTTTGGGTCAGACTCTTTCTTGACTCCATTCAGGCAAGTTAATCATTCAAGGAGTGTCTGCCTACATGACCCCTTCAGGGCTGAGGGGACAGAGATAAATCATAGTCCTAACCTTCAATCACCTTGGATTCTAGGAATAGACAAGTCTCACAGGACAAATCACTCTCATAGAAAGACAGTTATCCATGATGGCAGGCCTATACCCTGGAGCAGGAGAAATCATCTCCTGAGAAGTGGCCAGCTGTCCCCTCAAGCTCTAAGGGCTTCTTTATGCCACCTAGCAGGGCTGATACTTAGACAAGTTCAACCAGACCACGCTTCAGGCAGGACTGAAGAATTATGCATGCTTGTCTCTTGCCCCAGCACCTCCTCCATTTAAACCTAAAGCTCATTGTGGTAGTTCACGGGTGGAGGCAAGATCCCAGGACCCCTTTACAGTTGAAATCGCCCCGGCTTCTCACCTCTGTTCTCTTTAGTTGTATTTTGAGACAGGTGGTTGAGCACAGTCTTTGGGGGCTGCTGGACTCGGGGCTTTGATCCTGAGACTCTGACCACAGTTAGACCCTCTTGTACCAGTTGGATTGGACACAGGAGGAAACTGCTGCAGAAGGAAGCCACAAGCTCTCCTGAGAACCTCAATCCCAGCCTGCTCTGCTCTAGCCTGTGCACTCCTTACTGCTCTTCCTCATCTGGAATGAACAGTACCATCCTGGAGTGTAAAACTCCAATAATCTTTCGGCTGTGCCTGTTCAGGATCCAGAAGCCCTCAGCTTGCACCCAGACTCTGTCACTGCTCTGGAAAACCAGGGACAGTTCTTTCCAGTCATGGGGGTCAGAAGAGCAGCCATGTTTATCACATGGAGGATAACGAACTATACTAAACTGCCTTGAGTCATGCCTACCACATGCAGTCGTTTCCATGAAGCAAACTCTAAAGTGGGTTCTTGACTGGATGGTGTCACAAGCTGGAATGAGATTGGGTTAGGTCTGAGTCAGGCCCTTAGGGAGGAAGCCAGACTGCTGTTACCTTCTCTGTTCTTTGACATTGTAGGCTGCTATATGATAAACAGTCCCTTTGCAAGACACGGAAGACTGGTCATACTGTCTGCATCAGGCTGGCAAAAGGTAAGGTGTGCAACAAAAGTCCTCAAGCCTGAAGCAGACAGCCACCCCAATTCTGCTCTCACACTATTGGCTGGAACATAGTCACCTGATCCCAGCTGCAGCAGAGGTGCCTGGGAAGTGTAGTTCTGGTGTGTGTCCAGAAAAAGCAGAAAAACAGCTGGCCCATGGCTGGGCAGCTAATGCCACATCTGCACAGGTAGAGTGATGTCATAGAAATCCAGTGGGTTCACAGCTAAGCTATGTTCCTGTTCCTGTCCCTCTTCATGCTTGTCATGCTAAAGCACAGCAGGATTGTATGGTAGCGAGTGGGACCACAGTCACAGTATTCCCTAAGAAGGAGGCAGAAGGCTCAAGATGTTCCACACGCATCTGTGTCACCTACAACAATGGGGAAAGGAGAAGATCCTGGACACCTACCTGCCTCACCTTTCGCTTCTCTCTCTGGGACCCACCCTGCTGATCAACAGCTCCCACTGAGTCACATTAACAAGTTGGGGGAATGTTGGCTGAATAGGTCCCTCCTTTCTGGGTTATTTGAACTCAGTAGGAAGCTGGTGATAGAAGATCACATAGATCACCGGATGTCAGATCTCTGCTATCGCACAGATGAGCATGAGGACATTCTGAAATGGAAAGGGGATGGTGGAGAGACCCTGGTAATTAAAGTCGCACACAGTCTACCATGACCAGATAACTCCATTGAGTTCGGCCTGAAATGGAAGACTCCCTTTACCAGCAGGGCTTCCCTTTCTCTGATCTTGCCTGGGGAGCCCGACCTCCCACACCCTCTGTCTGGGGAAGGCAGCTCTTGGCTGACCTACAAGGTCAACTTCTTTGCCAATAAGCACCAGCAAGTACCCAGCAAGTACCTGAGAACCCTGGAATGCCTCTCCATACAAATGAGGCATTCAAGGTACTTTACACTCTAGCCAAGGATTTCGCGTTTACCTTGACTACTCCCTCCCACTCTCCAAGGTCCATATATCATCCTGGCTCACCCCAAATAAAGTGTATGTGTACAAGCCCACCCCAAATAAAGGCACATGCAACAGGCTGAGAGCTATTTTACTGAAGATCATAGGAGAAGGATTCCTCTTTCTTCCCTGGCACTCACTCCCAGCCAGACTGGGATCCTGCAGACCCCACCCATTCCAGACCCAACTTCATCCTTCCAGCCAGGTGTGCAGTGGAGGTGCCTGGACATCCTGAGGGATCAACCAGAGGACAGGGAACCATAACTGGGCTCCAACATGGATATCAGAGGGGACATTCCCTCAATCTGCCTAACAACAATTTGAAAATCTAATTTAGGGTAACCTTTAGTACCAGTCAGAGATATGTTCTAAGATCTGATGTGTAGGGGTGCTGCTTATCACAGCCCCAAACTAGAACGGATGTCTACATGTTACCCCAGAAGACTAAACACAGTTTAAATGCCTGTATACATGGAGAATGGTATAGGAGACCTGACTATGCAGACAGTAAGGATCCCAAAACACAGATATGTATATAACCAATGTTAGGCCAAAGTTACTCAAAGAAATGGTGCCGTAGTTACAGTTCTGACACTATGAGAAGACACTATGGCCAAGGGAGCTTTAAAAAAAAAAAGCATTTAACGTGGGGTTTGCTTACAGCTTCAGCAGATTAGTCTATGGTCATCATGGTGGGGAATATAGCCTCAGGCGGGTAGGGCTGGGAGTTTACATCTTGATCTGAAGGCAGGAGGCAGAGACTAGGCTTAATGTGGGCTTTTGAAACCTCAAAGACCACCCCAGTGCCACCCTCCTCCAGCAAGGCCACACCTCCTCCAGCAAGGCCACACCTCCTC
>JADRCH010000213.1:1123821-1159246 GCA_019843965.1 Rhynchomys soricoides | reverse complement strand
CCTGTTCAGGGGACTGAGAACTCAGTACTGTGAGAAGCCAGGTGCTGCGTCCTTGCCTAATCACGGGGTTGAATGGCAATTGTGAACGGAGGCCAGCTCTGAGCGGAGGGTGGGCCTGGCAGGAGCCTCTCTGAGCAGGTGGCAGGCCAGCTGAGAAGGTGCAATAATCAGACATTTACTGTGTGTACAGGAGGAGGAAGGAATTTCTGGCTGTGTAGAGTCCACTTGGAGAAAGAGGCTTATGCTGAAAAAGATTCCCCATGGCAGACTGCAGGGACAGGGTGAGCAGTGAAGAGGAGATAGGGCATGTGTGACAGGGTGTCCCTTGCACTGAAAGAACTTGTGCATAGGTAGTGGGAGACAGTAGGGATGGGGACTCACTGGCTCCCTCTTTCCTTGGGCTGCACTGGGGAGAGAAGGCCTTGAGTGCCAGGTTCATTTGAACTGGGGACATAGGGCTTGGAGCCTGCCATGCACCATCCGGAGGGTATGCTCAGACTCCACAGTGTGCTCAGACTCCTGGGAATCCAGGGTCACAGAAGCAGGGAGTCAGTGCTGGCGGTACCTACAGGCAGTCCAATTACCAGGAACCCAGTCCACATACATACAGGAAACAGTAGCTCTTGAGAGATGCCATGATGTGGATGGGTCCAAGACAGCCCAGCTCAGCAAAGAACACCTCACAAAAGAACACCTCAGCAAAGACGCAAATGTCTCACAGCATGACCCCATCATACAGAATGTCAAGGTAAGGCAGGTTTCTGGTGATAAAAGATGAGTACTCCTCAAGCCTGGAGAAAGGAAGCACAGTGGGGATTGCCCATTCTTGATGGAGTGATGGGTATTCTTTCTCCAAGTGGACCATTGTCTTAGTTACGTTCTATTGCTGTAATAAGACACCATGGCTCAGGCAACTCATGAAATAAAGTTTTTAATTGGGCTTGTGGTTTCAGAGGGTTAGAGTCCATGGTGGCAGAAATAGCCGAGAGCTCACATCTTGATTGGTGAGAAGGAAGCAGAGAGACATGTTGGAAATGGACGGAGTTATTTGAAACCTCAAGGCCAGTGACATACCTCCCCCAGTGAGGCCACACCTCCTAATCCTTCCCAAAATAGTTCCATCTGCTAGGGACCAAGCATTGATATACATGAGCCTAGGAGGGGGACCTTCTCATACAAACCACCACAGTGTACAACCGTCTACTTCCTTCCAAACATTCAAATGAAAGTTTTTAAATTTCACACTTAAAAAGATAAGTACATTGGCTGGATGTGGTTGGGTACACTTGTAGTCCTAACACTTGGGACATTGAGGCAGGGGCATTGGGAGTTTAAGGTCATCCTAGGCCATGCAGTGAGTATTGTGACCCAGTGACTGACCTCTCCTTCCTCAGGCTCCTGTGGGTCCCAGATATGATGTGTGTGCTGGTTTGAATTAAGAATGGCTCCCCAGTCTGTGGAACTGTTTAGGGAGGATTAGGAGGCATGGCCTTGTTGAACGAGGTGTGTCATTGGGGATAGGTCTTGAGACTTCAAAAACCCATTCAAGGTCCAGTCTCTCTTTCTCACCCTGCTGCCAAGTTTCAGATTAGAGGCAAGTTCTCAGCTACTGCTCCACCATCAGACCTGCCTGGCTGTCCGGATGTCCATGGACTCCCGTTCTTAGACTATAAGCAAACTCCCAGTTAAATGCTTTTCTTTATGAGTTGCCTTAGTTGTGGTGTCTTTTCACAGCAATGGAAAAGTAACTTAGACCACGTGTGAAAGCACAGAGCTGTAGAGAGAGACACTGTGGTGCATCACAGATGGATGCCATAAGGTACATGAGTCCCCTTGGAAACAAGGAGTTAAACAGACCCAGCCAAATAGCCAGGGGCAGTGGCTAATGAGCAGAGAAGGAGAGGATTTTGTTTGTATTGGCAGCAAGCCTAGTGGCAGCCAGTGTGTTACCAAGAATCCTTGAGGGGTTGCCTGGCAGGCTATCAAGCAGCTTGGTTATCAGAGGGGATGAATGGAAAAGGGACAGAGAGGAGGGGATGGGATGAAGGCTGAGAAGAAGAAAAGGAAGAAGAGAATGATGGAGAAAGGGAGTTAGAGAAGAGGGAGGAAGGGAACTTGACTGGACAGAATGATGGAGAGATGACTGAGCAGGGGAAGAAAAGAGTAAGGGTCAGGAGGGAAAGGGAGGAGGGAGAGGGAGGAAGGAGAGGGAGGAGGGAGAGGGAGAAGGGAGAGGGGGGAAGGAGAGGGAGGAAAGAAAGGGAGAAGGGAGAGGGGGGAAGGAGAGGGAGGAAGGAAAGGGAGGAGGGAGAGGTGGGCAAGTGTTAGATAAAGAGGAAGACACAGAAACCACAGCACAAGAGTGGAGAGAGATGGAAAGGAAAGGGGGAGAGGAGAAAGGGCAAAGGTACCGAGTAAGGGTGGGGATGGCAGTGTCTGGGACCCAGTCCAGTTGGGCTCTTTGTTGGGTGATGCTCTCTGAGTCTCTAAAATGAAGTGATGCAGGGCTCTCAGACTTGCTCACTGGCAGGCCAAACAACAAGAGGCCATTTGAGCTCAGGATCTGTTAGATGGCTCCCAAGACAGGTAGGTGTATATTCAATGCCTCCTTCTCTGACTCTGACATACTCAGGAAAGAGCTCAGCTTGACCTGGGGTCTGGGTGAGGTCCAGTACACCACAGTCCCTCCTTCCATTAGAGCTAGGTAGAGAGTCTGAGGGAATCCATAGTTAAAGATGCTGGGTGCTAAACTGCTTGGATCCTGGGATCAAGTCTGCTGTGAACTAGATGAGTTTGCTGTGAGACCTTAACCTTCCTGGACCAGACTCCACTGTCACAGGAAGTGGCCAAGATATCTGTTTCACTATCCTGTGGTGTGTATGATGTGCTGGAAATAGCCCCAAATCATCTATAGGTGCCCCTCATATAATTATTAGAACCCAATTCCTGTTATGATTTTCATTTTTCAGACCAGGACATGCAAGCCCTGAGGGACGCTGAACCTCTTACAGTCACACGGATCATTCACAGAAGGGCTGCCTACCCTCCCTTTGCAGCCTGAAGCGTAATCACAGCAGGGATTCTGTTCTCTGCCATGCGCTCATCTCTTAGGACAATGAGGCACCAAGGAGATGCTGTGACCAGAGTCCCAAAGGTTGAGCTGCCCATCACCACAGAGACTGATGAGCAGAGTTGGAAAATGAATCTTTAAACATGTTTTCTGTCTCATCTCCTTCTGACAGAAAGCCAAGAACAGAAACAGGCGGTCGGTCAGGTGATCAGACACCCATCCTCCCCTGCAGCCTCAGGATGTGAGTATCTCCGGAATAACGGTCCCTACAGAAGGGGTTAGTGAGAATGTGTCAAAATGACACTGTGCGGGGATTCAGGGCAGGATGGAGCACTGTGACAGGTAGTCTGAGACAAAGTGGGTAGGGGCGCTTCCCACAACTGTGGACCATAGAAATATGGTACCTTGTGTCACTGAGGGGCCTTGACTGCAGAGAAGGCTCCCATTCGGTGTGGACCAGGCCCAGCCCCACAAATGCCTCTGTGGATGCTACTCAGTATGAGGATAACCCATAGGCATGGGCAACTGATAAAGTACAGCAGCTATGCTGTATTTCCCTCCTGGGGTCTAGCCTAGTGTTCAGGCTGCAGCTTCATCTCATGCCTGCCCTGCCCTTGTGTGTTCCTCATCTCAACTCCACCAGGCATTTGTGTTCAGCCCCAATTGCGTATGCAGCACTGAACCCTTGGAAAGGCCCCATCTGTCAATATGTCTGCAGTCCCAAAGTGGCTCCTGCTTCAGATCAATGGTGTTTACCAAGCTGGGCAGGAAGGCGGTGAGTTATTTTTTTCCTCTCACCATGTACTTTCTGAGTCACCAGCCATCTCTCTTGCTTTGCAGAAGAAGATGACTGGCAGGCTCTGCCCCCGGGATGGGCATCAGGATCTTGTTCATGGCTCTCCAGCTAGACTGAACTCTGGGCTGTGCACTGCACCCTTGGGATCATGTCACCCCTCCATACATTAGCTCTGTTGGGTGGACCACCAGGGAGGTTGAGTCACTTAACTAAGAAAGCACAACAGTGCTGGAGAGAAGGCTCAGAGGGTAAGGTATGTACAGGACAAGTGTGAGAACTTGAGTTCTAATCCCCAGAACCCAAGGGAAGCCAGGCATGGTTGTCTGTATCTCAGTGCTTATACAGCAAGATGGTGTGGAGACTTTGTCCCAAAGAAGATGGAAGGTCAGACAGACAGACAGACTGACAGACACAGACACACACACACGGGCCTCACTTTGGGTCTGGAACAAACTGACTGCTTCTTTCTGCCTCATCGTTAAAGTATTCTTTAATTGCTTAGAGCTCCCATGTTCAATGACAGCCTGTATCATCCTCAAATGGAGACACAGACACATGATACCCATCCCTTGTTCCCCATGGCTTCCCGAATCCCTGCTCCAAACTGCAAAGTTGCAAGAAGCCTGGGCAGTCCATACACTTCCACATTCCCACTCCTTGCTCTTGTCTGCTGATGTGGAATTGCCTCTCATGACCCTGAATCAGAGCCTGTCCTCAAGGGAAGGGGGTATTTTTCCTCACCTGACACATAGTAAGTGCTTCACTGTGGACAGCCAAGAGCAACAGTGACAACCCAAGCCCAGGCTGAGACCAAGACAACCCCTGCCTCTGCCCCTTTTCCTGCACTATCTCACATTAATCCCACTTTAAAAAGCTGGATTCCCCCAGCAGATTCACTTCATTGGAGAGAGCCCTACCCGTGAGGACAGAGCTGGTCAGGAAAGCTCCCCCGGCTTGCCCATCACTCCAGAGATCGATGAGCTGTGATTGCTGCTCCAGCATCTGTCAGCAGCTGCCTAATTTTAGCCAGATCTTTGCAGGCTTCTTGCCCTGCTCATCCACCCCTGTGGACGGCGAGAGGCTCCAAGAAGCACCATTGATCTTTTGACTAAAGTGTCCTAATGAAATACAAATCTGTTGTCACTTAAAGAGCCATCTGTCATGGTGGCACAGAAGAAATGCTACCAGGAGAACAATAACCATAATTTCATTTTAAGACCCAGCCTTCTTCCCCCTTTCCCTGCCAGAGAAAAATTGATGTCTTTTACTGTTTCATTTTTTTCATGGAACAGTGGGGGAAAGCCATCAATAGGATGTTAAAGATATTTCCAGTTTTGCGCCAGCACGCCGTTCAGGGCCCCATGACTTCTTACATTGAATTAATGCATATTTGCATGGGAGCTTCATTCAGCTTTGGTGATCAGTGCTAGATAAGTGGCTCAAGGGACTGTGGGGTAGAGCAGAACTCCTAGGGGACCATCTATCCTCCTTGCTCAGCTCAGGTCTGCCTGGGTGGAGTAGACAGACAGTCACTGTCATTTGAGTATGAAATGTCCCTTAGTCCCCTGTATTGAGAGCTGATGGCCTTTGGAGAAGCAATTAGATCCTGAGGACTCAGACCTAGTCAATTAATTAATCCCTTGATGGGTTTATGATATGACAATATTGCT
Source organism: Rhynchomys soricoides (assembly GCA_019843965.1). Taxonomy (NCBI): domain Eukaryota; kingdom Metazoa; phylum Chordata; class Mammalia; order Rodentia; family Muridae; genus Rhynchomys; species Rhynchomys soricoides. Next base: position 1,153,710 of record JADRCH010000213.1, on the reverse strand, counting down.
GGAAATGTTGAAAAGTGGGAGACGGGGACTTGGTAAGATGGTAAGGTCATGGGGCGGGAGGATTGTAACTTGCCTTGATCTCTTCCTTCCTGCTCCTTCTGCTTCCTATTCAGAATGAAGTGAGCAGTGTTCCCCTGTGTTCTCACCTCTGAGATGTTTTACCACCAATGTGTGTGTGGCCAAGTGAGCATGGACTGAGACAGGAAAAACAAGTCACCCTTTCAGCCGCTGATGTTCAAACGCTGCCTCAGTAATCACTGATCCAAACTGCTGATCTACAGACAGTCTGCCCATCACCCCATTGTCCCTTCCTTCCCTTGTCTGCCATGGCATTGCTTCTCAAGAGTGTTCTGGGAGCCTGTCACCAATGGATATGTCCATTCCCTGTTATTTGACACACAGTGGGTGCTTCACTAAAGACCACCAAGAACAACAGTGACAAGCCTGACGAGACAGCTCAGCAGTTAATAGCACTTGCAGCACTTGTTCCCAGCACCCACTCAATGACTCACAACCAGCTGTAACTCCAGATCCATGGGCTCTGGTGCCCTCTTCTGGCCTCAGAGGTCTCTGCAATCAAGTGCACATACCCATCCCAGATAAGCACATATACACATAATTAAATCAACAACAACAACAACAAAACAACCAAACCTTTCATAGCATGGTGTCGGGCTCCACTATGATGAAGAAACACATGATGGAGAGACAGGAAAGATAGAAGAATGGAGTGGTACATGCACTATGGAGAGAGGTGGAACTGGAGAGGCAACTGGATACCATGGTGGTAAGGACCAGGCTGATGTGAGCAGCCTCTGCTGTCACTTAAGGCCATGGTGATGCTGCCAAGGGCCATGTCTGGGGCAGAGGTCCTATTGCCACCTGGGTCTGTGTTGATACCCATGGCCCATGTCACCACTGAAGGTCATGTGAATGGGCTGCCCCCTGAAGTCTTGGGCTATGCTGTCTCTGAGGGCCATACTGATATGTGTGGCCTGTACTACCACCTGAGGCCATAGTAATGTCCAAGCCCATGCTGCTGCCGAGGGCCATGTCTTGGTCCCATGGCCAACCAGGGCCCATGTTCTGCAGGCTGTGCAGCCATCAGAAACCATGTGGAAGCTCACGATCCATGTTCCTGCTGACCCTAAAGAACAAGGAAGCTACTTATGCAATGATATTGATGACCGCAGATGCACAGTTGAGAAGGAGGGACACAGAAGGCTTCTGAGACGAACCCCCACCCCCACCTCAACCCCTACCCCCTCAAAAAGTAGCAACCTAAACAGGAAGTTATTGAAGAGAACTCTTCCTAAGTGTGCTAAGGATGCTGAAGTTAGCTCTCCATCATCGAGGGCTTCCGGCAGGGGTGTGGGAGGGGAACAACCCAGTTCTATTTAAGGGTAGGCCACTGAGAGTTTGACCGTGTTCCGATGAGTATGAAGATAACACACACTGGACTTTTTTATTTAAATTTTTGGCTTTTCGGGGGGGGGGTCACAAAGATAGGAGCAGACATGGAAGGACTGGGAAATGATGGGGTAGGTGATGCAAATTTTCCAAAGAATCAGTAAAAATGTTATATTGGTTAAAACAAAACAAAACAAAATAAAAATTAACTCTTAAAAAATCTAACCTAGATCTATCAGACATAACCCATACTACCAGTCATGAGGATTTACCCAAAGCACCCAGAGCCAACACATTATAGAGATACTTGCATGGTAGTGTTTGTTAGAGCATTGTTCACAAGAGCTAAGTTCTAGAGACAGCCCACGTGTCCATCAACACAGGAATGCACAAAGACACAATAAATTTTCTTTTCATCCAGAAAGAGGAGTGGACTTATACCATTTTCAGAAACATGGACACATCCGACGATAACAATATTGACTATATTAAGCCAGTTTCGGAAAGACAAATATATGTTTTCAATCACTTGTGTTCCTTGGTTTTATTTAGATATATAAAATCAAGTATGTTCATATATGACAAGAAATGATATCATCAAGGGGAGAACAGGGATTGGGGGAGTGGGGGAAGGCTGAGGACAGGGGAAGGGAGACTAAGGGGAGGGGAGGGACAGCTCGGGGAGGGGGGTATAGGAAGAATACATTGAATATACAGCATATGTCACATGTATGACAGTACCACGCATAAGCAATATACACAATGACATCTTAAAAAATAAATGAATACAGTTTAAAAAGTCTTTTAAGTCGCTGAGTCAAGCGTTTGATGACTAAGGGCTCAGAGCCAGTGCTTGGATTCACCCCTTGGTGGGTTCATGATATAATGGGTTTATGGGAAATAGTGTTGTGGCCCAGCTGTCTACTGAGCAAAGAGCAGACATAGCTGGGAAGTGCCTGGAGGGAGGGAGGGGAGGCTGGGACCGCAGGTGTGAGTAGTGAAAACTTCTGCATGTCTAGCTGCTTTTGGATGGGAGACCTTTGAGACCTGGGGAAGAGAAGCTGACTCCAGTGTCACCCAGCGAGTTGACAGCAGAAGAGAAGCTGAGGTCCCTCTGGTCAGCTCTGTCTAGAAAGTTCCTTCAGACTCTGTTCATGTGTCTAGAGTCTCGGCTGGTATTGCCTGACATTTCAGTGTTGGTGACAGAGGAAACCTTGAGTGAGCATGTAAAGAGTGAATGATGTCCCCAGTGACCGTATATTACTGATGTGGGCACAGCCATGTCCAGAACGAATGCCTCAGACATACGGGGACCTGGCAAAACCTTCCCCATGTGGGATGGGCTTGGAACTGGCAATGCCTTGGGCAGGAATATTGGCAGTGTGTGCAAAGCTAGCAACTACAGCTTCCTCCTCCAGGATGTTCACAGCCTGAAGCTGCTTGCCTGTGGAAACCTCCAACCAAGACTACCTCACACCTCCCTCTGTGCTGCACAGAATAAACTCACTGAGGCTCCTGTTTGTTGCAGTCGTTGGTGCCAGTCAAGCAGAGTGTGCAGGGCCCACCCAACCCTAGCATTTCTGTACTTGTGTCTCTGTGGCTACATTCTTTTCATCTCCTGATGCTCCAGCCAGGGTTCAGGTATCCAAGATGCACAGGGTACAGCACTTTATATACATACTTGCTTTCTTCTACCTCTCTCTCTCTCTCTCTCTTTCTCTCTCTCTCTCTCTCTCTCTCTCTCTCTCTCTCTCTCTGTGTGTGTCTGCCTCTCTCTGTGTCTCTGTCTGTCTGTCTGTGTGTATGCATGCATTCATATGTCTGTGTATATTCACATGTGTGTGCGTGCATGCGGAAGCCAGAGGTTGATATCAAGAGTCTTCCTCAATTACTTTCCATATTAAACATTGAAGCTGAGCCTCTCATCTGAAGCTTGCCAATGTGGCTATTCTGGCCAGGGATCCCTATCTCACCCTCCCATGCTGGGATTGCAGGTGGGCCAACTTGCCTACTGAGCATTTGTGGGAGCCAGGGATTCGATCTACAGTCACCACACCTGCACTGCAAGCGCTTTACCCACCGAGCTGTCTCTCCAGCACCAGGGATGCTCTTTCAAATCAGTTTGCCAAAGAGCAGCTGTGATCAGATGCAACCATGAGCGTTCAGTTTGATGAAGTGTGACATGTGCCGACAGGTGTTTGCTCTCCCTTGCAGCCATGGCGCAGACATTTCCATTAACCCCAGGATCTTCCCTCAGGTCTCTTCACAGTCAAATCCTCCCCCACACCTTTGTCTGACCTCCGTAACTTCAATTTTGTCTTTTCTAAAGTTCAGATAGATGGATTAGTACAATTTTCATTCTCCGTCTTTTTCAAAATCTGTTACGACACCTTGAAGTTACCCCATGCTGCTGGATGTCAGTTGCTTGTAACATTTTTATTACTGCATAGTGTTCCAGTGCATGGTTGTGTTCTATTTTGCTCAGTTCTTTGATAATTGATGGACTCCTTCTGTAGTTCTTGGTTATCACACATAAAGGGACTCATATTTTCACACATGTCTTTAGGCAGACAGGTATGATTTTTTTTCTCACTGGTTGGAGAGTATCATAGATGCACGTTTAATAGCCTAAGATCTAGTCAAACCGATTAGAAAAGTATCCAGTTCTCATTTCCACCACACTGTGTGAGAGCATCCCAAGGGGTCAGCAGCCTTGCCCACACTTGGTGTCAAGCTCCTCAACTTTAGCTGCTCTAGTAGCTTTATGACATCACCTTAGATTTCCCTGATGATGGATGCCATTAAATCGCTTTTGAATGTGTTTGTCATTACACATTACTCCAGTTCCCTTTAATTATTAACCCAATACAATGTAGAGCCATCTGAGAGGGGAGCCTCAACTGAGAAGCTACCTAAATGGGACTGGTCTGTGGTCATGTCTGTAGGGGATGGGCTTGATGTTTAATTGGTGCAAGAGGGCCCTGCCCACTGTGGGTGGTGCCATTCCCTGGGCTGAGCTGTACAAGAAAGCTGGCTGAGCGTGAGTCAGGAATTGAGCCAGAGAGTGTTGGGCTCCAGCACCTTTTCATTCTTGAATCCACTTCTGTTACTTTTTCCCTTCTGGCTCCAGCCACAGTTTCATATTTCTTTGTACACCTAGTAAATTTTGTTAGATACTAGAAAGTCACGGCCGTGTGCTGTTGCTGACTGAGTTATGTTATACTTCTTTAAATAGAGTTAGATGTTGCTTCGAGAAGCAGTTAAATGATTCTGGATCACTTAGATAATTTTGGAGCTGAACATTTTAAAGTGGATCTGAGGGCGTAGTCACCAAAGGTCAGCGCTGCAGTGTTTCAGAATGCAAAGCCATGTGGATTACAATAGTCTTCCACTCTAGTGCCCAGCCCTGAAGAAGCTCCCCAAATTCCTCGGTCCCCTCTCTTCTTGAGGTTCTTTCCCTGGCCTGAAGTACTTTTCTTCCCTCCAGGTGCAGGATATTTCTGTGACAGTTTCTTAGCAAGACCCTTCTAGTCCTTTGCTCCTCTGCAATGTCCAGTTTGTGCATTTTAGCCAATGGGGCCTTTCAGAGCCCAGGCCCCGCCTCTTCCTGTGTGGATCTCTTGTCATTCTGATTTAGTCAGGAAGCTATTGACTCAGCTCACACAGTCTCTGCTGTCCTTACAGTCCTGCACAACCGCGGTGCCGTGTCTAGGAACTGCTGTTTCCAGGAACCGCTGATTCTTTAGGCTCGTTTACTTCTCTAGTTACAAAGAACAGGAGGATAAATTCTATCCCCACTGGTTAAGCGGGACTGCAAGGTCAAAGTTCAGCTCCCATGATTTCCCAGTGGTTTTTGTTTTGTTTTGTTTGTTTGTTTGTTTATACACACTTAAACATTCTAACTAAGAGTCTGATGCTTTTTTTCTGGGTGGAATCTGTCATGGAGCCCCAAGTCTTAGGTTGAGGGAGCCTCAGAATGAAGAGGTAGCCCAACTGCCTATCCACACAGTAAATGTCTGATTATTGCACCTTCTCAGCTGGCCTGCCACCTGCTCAGAGAGGCTCCTGCCAGGCCCACCCTCCGCTCAGAGCTGGCCTCCGTTCACAATTGCCATTCAACCCCGTGATTAGGCAAGGACGCAGCACCTGGCTTCTCACAGTACTGAGTTCTCAGTCCCCTGAACAGGGCCAGGCCCACAGCAGGTGCTCACTAAACACCTGCTCTCTGGATTCAAAAATAAGAGATTCATAAATAAGAGTCATAAATTTTAAAAATGCTTAGTCAGCACCAGCTGGGCACCTGGCGCCAGGCCAGACACTTGACTGCATGAATGAACCCATCCCCCAACATCCCATATGCTCCCATTATAGAGATGAGAAGTCAGAGGGTCTTAAGGACTGGAACTCCCAGAGTCCTGTGGTCTGGTAGGTCCTGTGGTCTGGCAGGTCCTGTGGTCTGGTAGGTCCTATGGTGGTCAGACTTAAGAAGTCCACCCACTTCAGTACTGTAAAGTGTAAAGCCACCCTCACCCCACCACAGAGCTTATTCATCTGTGTCAGACTTCTCTGCCCATGCACCTGCCTCTCCCATCAGACCTTGAGCCCTGAGGACAGACACGTAGGTGTGTACCAAGGCTCAGTGGCTGAGAACTACCTCCAAGGCCAATGAGTCAGGGTCGGTGCTGAATCCTGGCCCATCAACAGATGGATTCAGCTTAAGCTAGCTGCCTCCTGGCACTCTGCAGGGTGGAGATGCACACCCTGAAGTTGGTGTTCTTGTGCCAGGGTTGGGTGGAGCTCCTGCAGGGTATCTGGGCTCCTGTGCAGCTAGCTCCCTAGAGGCCTCCTATTCTCACATGTTCAATGGCCTGCATGCCAGTGCATATGTGTGCATGTACGTGTGCATGTGTATGTCTGATGACCCAGCAAAGAGCTTGGCGCATGCATATATGTGTGTATATGTGTGTGTGTGTGTGTGTGTGTGTGTGTGTGTGTGTATCATCTTGCCAGCACACAGCATCACTATCTCTGTAATGAGGAACCGGGGGAACAGCCTCTTAGAGTGTGGCTCAGAGTCCCAAACCTCAAGGGTTGTAGATCACGAGTCCCCTCCAAACACTCTCAGAGTTTCAGGAGAGATCGCTTGGTACCTCTCGTCAGTCCTCTGCATCAATACACATGTCTGTTGGGAGCAGAATGAGTCTGCGAGCAGGGCCTCAGTGAGCATGCAGTACACAGAAGCCAATTGACCAGGATGCTAGGGTGTGAGAAGGCCCCACCATTCATCTTGGTCAATAACCACCTGCACAGGGCACGATGTGCCCAGGCCCACAGTGGTATGTGCATCAGCTCAGACATAGCTTTCCTCTGCCGTTAAAGGGGCCAGTGTTCAGGAATCTCTGTAGAGATGGATTCCTAACAGGCCAGCTTTAGAATCCTGCTCTCCCTTCTCTAGATAAAGCCAGGCTGAGCAGTCTCATACTATCTTTGAGCCTCAACCTCCATTGCTAGATGGGTGCCATTGGGCAGGAGGGTCTTGGGTGGCCTTGAAGTAGCTTGGATGAGGTTTCTGCCCCCAGAAGGAGCCTCTAACATGTTGTAAGTAGCTGGGAAGAGGAGGGCTTTCACTGGGCTGCCTGCTTGGCACTAGTGGCTCAAGGACACAGGCTTGGTGATGATAGTAAGGGGATGCTGCTCCCTCCTCCCAGAAGCCCCATCTCTCCTGCAGGGGTGGGGCTCCTCCACCTCTGCATCTGTAACTTCCTGCTTCTCTCCCACCTCAAGCATCCAAACATTCATCCTAGGACTTTCCTTCCCCATGAAGCCCAGGGAGCCGGTATCAGCAGCCACTGATGTCAACTGGGAAGCCCAGCAGAGCCCTCTCTGCTTCCTTTCCCCTGCCTCTTCATCAGTGGTCACAGAAACTATGTGCAAACATCCGAGTCACCAAAGTCCCAATAGAAAATCCACCTGAGCACATGTGACCACACTTGGTCACCACAGCCTCCTTTAGGCTGTGGGAGTCAGGACTGGGCATCCCCAGAAGGTTACCTGTGTGGACAAACCTAGCTGCAGGGTGACAGGCTCAGAGAAGGAGGTGTGACGCGCTCACTGGTGCCCAGTGGCAGCCCATCCTTGCTGTCAGTGCCTCTATCCCCACCCCCACCCCCACCTTCTCGTTCACCCGGTTCTGTGTTCTGCCAGATGGAGTCACAGGGCCACTCCTGTCAACTTCCCCCCTGCTGAACTCCAGACAGCGCCATCTACTCCTTCATGATCCTTTCCTGTTGTTTTGTTTATAGAACGCCATGAGGCATTGGGCGCCATGCTGGACACAAGGTAATATGGGCAAAGAGCCTGGACCAAGAGACCACAGCAGACCACAGAGCTGAGAGTCAGCAGGAGGTGCTGGAGTGCAGGGGGTGAGGTGGCGGCTGGAGGGGGCTGAGCTGAAGACTTTCCTCCAGGAATACGGATGGCACTTGGGTCAATTTATCCACAGCTAGGTCTGTAGCTCAGAGGTGGAATACTTGCCCCGAGTGCTTAGTGCTCAAGGCTCCTAGGTCCATCCTTAGCAACACACACACAAAATTATCATTACCATCACCTTCATCTTCTTCATCATCTTCATCCTCATTATTACAGTCATTATCACCATCTTCATCACCATTATCTTCTTCATCATCATCATCATCTTTGTCATCTTCTTCATCATCATCATTGTTGTCACCATTTTCATTACCATCATCTTCATCATCTTCTCCATCTTTGTCATCATCTTCACCATCATCATCTTCTTCATCTTCTTTGTCATCATCATTGTCATCATCCTCATCACCATCATCTTGATCATCAACATCTTCCCCATCATCATCGTCATCATCATCATGAGCAGCAGCAGCAGCAGCAGCAGCATGTCATCTTCATCATCATTATCATCAACACTAGACTAGGTATGGCAGCTCACATCTAGAACTCCTGCACCCAGGAGGCTGAGGCAGGAGGACTACAAGTTCAAGACTATCCTGAGCTAGTTGTAGGATAGTAAGTCATAGAACAGCCTCCGCTATGGAATGATGCCTTGATTTAAATGAATGAAAGAATCAATTTAAGTCAGCAGCCTCCCCGGGTGATACGACAACCTCCTGCCTCAGTCCTCACTCTTGCAAGCTGTGAGAGTCTTATTTACGGGGATTTGTCTAACTGACCGGCTTAGTTTCTTCCAGGGTCCTTCTCCCATCTGTGTCAGCCCCCACTAGACCAGCCTCTCAGAGAGTTACATTGCTTTGTGAATTCAGTCAGGATGAGCAGGAGTCTCTGTCACTTGCAGCTGCATGGGCCAAGCCTGCTTCGCAGCTGGTATTCAACTTCTCCAGCTCCAGGACTCAAGTTCTCTGCCCAGCCACACTCCTGTGTCCTCTGCCTAAAGCCCAGCATGACCCTTGTGCCCTCTGCCGGGATTCCTTGCCTCATCTCCAAAACCCTTAGTCTTCCCAGACTTCCTCAATTCACTAATAACTATGGGTCCTAACGGCCACAATGAGGAGAGCAAAGGCCTTGAAGCTGAGAGGAAAATCTCTGACCCTCTCCATTAACCCTTCCCACCCCACTGAGGAATACAGGTCCATGTTACCTGAGTCCTCACCTCCGGAAACATCCACCACTCAGGCCTCTCTTATGGATGGAATTCAACTCACAAGAAAGGCCCGACACTTGGTGCAAGTACTTTATAATTACTCGTCGACACAGTGGGCGCCTTGCCTTAGTGCAGCATCCTCTCCATAGGGGCAGGAGGAGGCTGGGAAAATCTCACCCAGCAGCCTCACTCTGGAAAGCAGAAATAGAAAAGATTCTCATTCTGAAGAGTAAATGTCACAGGGTTGGGGAAGATCCCAAGACTCTGAAAATAAACAGGAGCATGAGGGAAGGGAGGCAGAGATGGGGGCCAGAGTAAGAGCACAGAGAAGAGAGGGGAGTTGGGGGCGGTGCCACGGAGCCCGGATGCTTTCTTGTAATGTCCTACACTGAAAAAGTCCACGGCCCCTGTGCAGATGCTGAGCCAGACTGCGTGTGGAATGAAGGCTTTAGACTGTGTCTCTCTGCAGACTTGCTATTGTTTTTTTTCTGCATGAAATATTTCCCCAAACTAGATGGGTTTCCAGTGATTACAAACTGGTCTATTTTGCCCAGAAATACAAATGTTGGCAGCATGGGAACTCTTGCCCGGCCAGCTGGCCGGGGTCAGAGGCTTCTGTGTGCCTCAGCCAGCCTGTGTGCCTCACTGTGCCATAGACTCTCTCTGCCCACCACACTCATCTCAGAGGTCCCTCCACAAGCTTCATGGACGTTACGCTTGCCTATTTACTGTGCTGAAACATGGCAACCATGACTCCAACTTCTAGAAGATTCCAGGTGACCCCTGGACCTTAGAGGACCTGTTTCTAAGATGTTTGCCCACCCGGAGAGTCTGGTTATCTTTAGTCACCTCTTCAGAAAGCTGACCTTTCATACTTCCAGCCCCAAGGTGGTTTCCAAGGGGTTCAAGGTTCAAGGACCAGAGCAGCTCTTCCTTTTCTACCTCCTGGGGGCTGTGAGGTGACACAGGCAGCTGGCACCCACCTGTGGAGCCGCTTTCCCAGCAGAAGGCATGAAGTAAGTGGCTCATCTTTCCTAGAGGCTATGTTTTGCTCAGCCTCTCAGCCTGGCATACACCCCATACGGCAAACACAGAAGACTGATGCCCTAGCTTGGCAGAGGAGAAGGCTTCCAGGTGGATTGGGCAGAGACAACCCAGCAGCCCACATGTGAGACTGTTGTCACTGCAGCAAAATACACAGGATCCATACCCTCAAACGTTGAAAATTTAATTTTGGCTTGGGGGTTTCAATCCATGATCACCTTAGGCCCTGTCACCTTGGTCTCTACATCAAGGTACGGGTGCCACAAGGCTGCCCCACTTCATAGTGGGCAGGTAATAAAGAGACACAAGTAAGAACCTGGGCTACAATGTCCCCTTCAGGGACACTCTGCAATGACTTCACTTCCTCCCAGTAGACCTAGTGTCTTAAAGGTTCCCCATCTCTTGGTAGCTCCGTAGGCTGCCAACCAAGTCATATTGCAGACCCAAAAAAGTGTCGCTTGTGACCATGTGTCACTCCCATAAAGTCTCCACCTTCATATAGTTTTTAAATTGCTGTGTTGCAAGGGGCCACCAGAGCTTGGTCTCTGATTCCAAGATGGCACCTGTAGTGCATGCTCTATATGGAATAATGACTGCATCCTTCTGAGGGGGTGGGGGGAGAATGGGGTAAACCGTGTCCATAGAGAACTTCTATATTATCTTCAGCCCATTCATCAGCTCAACTAGGGACTGAGCTGTGGCACAACAGGAGAAGAAAATGTTCCCCCGGCAACGGTGTCCATAGGTGGAGTCACAAACTCATTGCTGAGGCTGGTGAGATGGCTCAGTGTAAAGGTGCTTGCTGCCAAGGCTGATGACCCAAGTTTGATCCCCAGGACCCATATGATGGAAGAGAAAGCCAAAATCATCCTTTGACATCAAGTAGCTAGGTTTTGATTTTCGTCTCTGTACAGTGCTTTTGTTTCCTGTGTCACCAATTTGTGATCTAATCTTTACTTTCTCCTTTCCCTGGTTGGGCTTCGGCCTGAGTTTGCTCTTCTAGCTGCCTAGGGTGGAAGTTGAGGCCATTGGCTAAGACTGTTCTCATTTGCACGTTCAGGACTCAGCATGCAAACAGCTTGAGTTTTGATTTAGCGGCTGGTCATATATTTGACTTGTTAGTTTTGCTGCTTTCATTCAGTTCAGAAGGTTTCCTAATTACTTCCTGATTCATGTTTTCTAGTTTACTTGTTTAGACACATATTGACTCACTGTCCAAACAGTTCACAATTCTGTCTCTATTTCTGCTTTTGAGTTCTGATTTATTTTATTATTAACAAGCAACATTTTTTTTTTTTAAGGCTGGGGTCCTTTTAAATTGCTGAGACTTGATTTATTTTATTCTAGCTTATTAAAAGCCCCAGATGCCTGTGGATATAGTTTGTGCTGTGTTACAGGGTTGCATGGATTTCTATCAATGTCAATTAGAGGCAGTTGTTTGATGGTAGAACACGCCAACCCTTCTGTACTGTCTACCCATCCCATCTGCTACTGTGAGGCAACATGGAAATCACCTGTGACACACAGTGTGTTTTAGTTAGGGTTTTACTACTGGGAACAGACACCATGACCAAGGCAAGTCTTACAAGGGACAACATTGAATTGGGGCTGGCTTACAGGTTCAGAGGTTCAGTCCATTATCATCAAGGTGGGAGCATGGCAGTGTCTAGGCAGGCACGGTACAGGAGGAGCTGAGAGTTCTACATCTTGTTCTGAAAGCAAACAGAAGACTGGTTTCCAGGCAGCTAGGATGAAGGTCTTAAAGCCCACCCCCACAGTGACACACGTCCTCCAACAAGGCCACGCCTACTCCAACAAAGCCACACCTACCTACTCCAACAAGGCCACACTTCCTATAGTGCCACTCCCTGGGCCAAGCATATTCAAACCACCACAGGGTGGGTCTGTTTTTCTCTTTGCAGTTCTATCCAGCTTTCTGTCTGGTTTGAGCATCGTCTTTGAGATGCTCCGTTGACAAGGGAACAGCTCTGTCACTAGAAAGGTCTCACTAAACCCCTGGGAATAGAATTCTTTAGCCAGAAATCTACACTGATAGGAAGATAGCCATTCCAGCTGTGTGTGAATCATTCTAAACATTTTGCCTATTTGAGTTCTAATAATTAAGGGTAGGGAAGGTGTTCCTGCGTTTATCTTACAGATATATCTCCCATATACTGGGATCCCTGTATTTCTTCCTCTATTGTTAACATTTAACAAGATTACAGACATAATTAGATTTTACATATAACTTCTAACTAGCCACTTTTGTGATAAAAAAAATCTATAACAGAATAACTTGAAGAAAGAAAGCTTCATTTTGCCTCATAGTTTCTGAGAACTCTGTCCTGGTTATCTGGTTCCAGGTGCTTGAGCAGAGACCAACATTGGGATAGGACTTGTTACAGCAGTGGTTTTCCACCTGCAGGTCTTGACCCTTTCACAGAGGTCACCTAAAACCATCAGAAAGCATAGATATCTACATTATGATTTGAAACAGCAGCAAAATTACAGTTATGAAAGAGCAACAAAAATAATTTTTTGTTTGGGGTCACTACAACATGAGGAGCTGTATTAAAGGATCTCAGCATTGAGAAGGTTGAGAACCACTCGGCTAAAGGGGTTCCCACCTCATGGTGCAAAGAAGCAGAGAGAGGGAACACAGGAAGGGGCCAAGGCTAGGGGCTACCAGGATACCCCCAATGACCTTCCTCCAGCAGGGCTGCACCTCCTCACTTCAAAATCTCCCCCCAAATCACCAGCCACCTCTGAGTCTGAGAATTAACTCAGGAGCCTGTCAGAGGGAGTTCATACTCGTCCTGGTTAATTTTTTGTCAAGTTGACACAAGGTAGCGTCATTTTGGAAGAGGGGAGGAACTGAGAAAATGCCCCCTCCTGATTGGCCTGGAAGCAAGATTTGGGTACATTCTTTTGACTGATGATTGATGTGTAAGCGCCCAGTTCACTGTGGATGGTGCCACAGCTGAACATGTGGTCCTGGGTCTTAGAATCAAGCAGCCTAAGCAAGCCAGGAAGAGCAAGTCAGTCATCAATGTTCCACATGGCTTGTTTCAGTTCCTGCCTCCAGGTTCCTGCCTTGAGTTCCATCCTGACTTGCTTCAGTGATGGGCTGTGTTGCTTTTGGTCACAGTATCTGTCACAGCAACAGAAACCCTAACTAAGGGAAGGATCAATGTTGGCAGCCCAACTCCATGTTACATTTCCTTCTTTTCTGTTCACCGATCCTTCTTTCTCTGCCTTTGGTTTAAGTAACTCTTATCCGGACCCCATTTTGTCTTTCATTTCATTTCTGACCTACTCCTGATATAGGTGCCTAATGGTTGCCTAGGGGATCGTATTGCAGGTGTGTATACGACCAACATGTGCCCTCTTCACAGAGAAGAACTCCTTGTCATGTTTCTTTCGTCTCTTCTCTCTGAGCATTTCCAGCTACGGTCTGTTGTACTCCTGCACATGTTGTCAACTCTGCCATTATCAGACTTCGAACAATCAATAGTCTTTTAAAGATATTTAACTCATCAGATGAACTGTGGGTACTAATGTGTATAATCACCATTTCCAGTGCTCTGTCTTCCACAGTGAGATCCAAATCTGCATGTACTAACATCTCTCTTCTGCCTGAAAGACGGCAGCGTTTCTTACAGAGCAAAGTCTGAAGGTTATGAATTCTTTCAGGACAGAAATGATTTGAAGAGGATGGCCAAGGATTTGCCAGTGTTGATTAAAAACCAAACCCAAAGGAAACAAAACAGGTCTAAGAAGTTCCATAAACCACCAAAACACACACACACAAAGATGGAGGGAGTAAAATCCCATAGTGACACTGTAGCAGAGGTGCTCAAAGCCAGTGATAAAAAGAAAAGCGTAGGGGCAAAGGAGGGGAAAAGAGAAGTCACAAACAGAGGGACAAGCATAAAGGTGACAGTAGGCACAGTCTTTGAAAACAAAAGACAATAAAGGTGTTTCTAGGCGCACACACACCTGAACTACATCCCCAGGGCTTGCACTTCAGACCTTGTATTCCAAGACTCACAAGGTCTTCTCTGCTGTGCCCAGTATCTGGAATGTCTGGGGGGGGGGGGGTTGGGGCAGGTTCCATTAAATATTTTTGTTTCACATTTTCTAGTCTTGCTTTTGGTAGCTGTTTTCAAGTATAAGGATGCATCTAGTCCCTATGACTTCATCTTGACCTGAAGCAAAAGTCATCATACCTGTGGAGGTGTCCCTGGGCTGTCTCAGGGGCTGAAGAATACATTCCTGCTTCTGCCTCCTGATGTACCCTTAGCACCCAGCATAAAACTGGGCACAGAGTAGGCTCCATTGAGTAAACTCTCTGAACTTTCCCAGAGGTATCAGAAGATCTAGAAAGCACTTTTACTAAAAAGATTAATCTTATTTTTTCACAAACACATGCACTTGCACATGCGCACACGCATGCACGCACACATGCACACACACACAAATGAGTGCATAGGCATTCAGAAATCAGAAGAGGGCGCCAGATTCCCTGGGTCTAGAGAGTTACCAGACATGGGTGCCAGGAACCAAACTCAGGTTCTCTACAGGAGCAGCAAATGCTCTTAACCACTGAGACATCCCTCCAGCCTCCAGGAAGCACGTTTAACTGCAGATAAGAAAAGAATCGCATACTAGAGACAAGACCAGAAAAATCACCCAAGGAGGAGAGCCAAAGAAGTCAGGAAAATTAGATAAAAACAAAGTACACTCATGTGACAAGTCAATTGTACTTCAGTTGCCCCAAAATACTTTTCTTATCCATGCTCCCAGCTGTGACTATCACACCAGCCCCCACACAGTCTGCTCCCCACCATAGCTTATCCACTTCTTCCTTTAGTTGGAAATCCTCACTTTTAAGCCTCATAGAATAAAAACTACATTTCCCAGCTTCCCCTGCAACAAAGTGCAGCAAATACCTAATGTCTACCAATGACAGGCAAGTAATCAAGTGTATGGTTCCCAGGCTGTATCCTCTGCTTCTTCCCACTGGAAGGAAAATGGATATGGGGGGCCAGGCTGTGTTTTATAAATGTAACAAGACTTCCAAATGAGGGCAAGAAGAATAAAACAGGAACATTGTGTCCCCCAACACTGTGTCCCCCAACACTGTAGACTTGCTCTGGAGGGCCTGGAGGCTAATGATGGAGCTGTGGTGTGACAGAGTGATAAGGCTCAACCTCTCCTGCAGTTATTGTGCTGAGTCATGACTTTCCATAGCACCCAGGTGTGGCACTTGTCTGTCTACAGAAGCTGACGTTGCTCAGAAAAGCCTATGGATTCTGATGTGCAGCCTGGGCCCAGCATGTCAAGGCATCTAGTAAATTCAGTCAGAAGGAGCTCCCTGGGAGCAGAAAAGTTACCTCAGTGGATAAAATGTTTATTCGCAAGCATGAGGTCTTGGCTGAGAATGAAGACTGGAGGGATTGTTCAGTGGGTATGAGTACCTGCTGTGTAACCATGAGGCCCTGAGTTCAAATCCCAGCATTCATATGAAAAGTCAGGCCTGGTTACCCCCATGGCTATAGCCTCAGCACTGGGTGGGCAGAGTGGGGGTGTGGGCAAGACATTGGGGCTTACTAGCTACCAGCCTATCTTCTTAAAAGACAGAGTTACAGAGCATGATACCTGACATTCTCCTTTGGTCTCCATGCACAAACAGGCAGGTGAACCCACCCACCCACACATGCACCTGTATACCACCCATAAGCATGAAACCATGGGCCTGCAAATAAGCACTAAGAGGCCGGGTCCTGGGACTCAGTCTAGCCATTTAGTGAGCTACAGGTTCAATGAGAATTCCTGTATCACAAAAGTCTGTGAAGAGTAAAAGAGGAAGACATCCGGTGTCAACCTCTGGCTTCCACGTGAGCACATGTGGGTGAGAGCATCTACACACACACATGTACACACATGCACACACATACACACTGACACACAAGCACACACGTGTATTATACATACACACACTCACACACATTCACACACGTGTATTATACATACACACTCACATGTACATGTTCATATACATCATACACACACATTTTCACACACATGTGCACATATACATATACACACTCACACACATGTCTACGTAGACATACACACACTGGGCAGGGAGGGAGAGAGAAGAAGAAGATTCCATGAATCTGTAGTTTTGTTGACTGTAACAGAACACACGATAAAGATGCTGAGGCTGGACAGAGAGGTGACCATACTGGCTGCTGTCCCTGTCCCTTCCTATCTCCCCAGGAAGACCATACTCAGCCCCAGCCCCAGCCTCAGCCTTTCCTACTATGCTGAGCAGGACACAACCAGTCCACAAAGCAAGGGAAAAGGGAAGGAAGAAAAAAGAGTCGTGTCACTGATGGGGGTGACAGTTATGAATAGTCGGCTCTCCAGCCACCCACCCATCACACCACGAAAGAGCCCTCCGGGCGGGTGGGCTAGGGAACCGAGTCCCTTATATTGCGGCGCAAGCTTTGGCTTCACCACCCGGTCTTAGTGGAGCCATCAAATAAATCCAACATTTAGATAAGAGGGGGTCTGCGGAGGGCACTTCCCTGAAATGCAATGGTAATAAAAGAGAAAAATGGACTGGCTAGCTCAGATAACCGCCACTGGAGCAGTAATTACGCCACTTCTGGTCCCGAGCCAGGACGCCAGCGGTGGAGTACCTGCCCAGGTGATCCATCAGCCCCAGATTTATGGACTTCTCAAGAGGCGCCTGCACATCCCTCCCCTACGGTTACTGGAGACACTTTTATTTAGATTTTGTCAAGGTTATTGATGATCTCTTTCGACCATGTCTGGAGTGGGGGAGGTGAGACCACACTGGGTGGTGTAATCCAATATAGATCTGCCTGTAACGATCCGGAAAAGGATGGCCCGCTCAAACAGGCCAATTTGTTCCGATTTCCTCCACAAACCTTTGCAGTCCTGATGCTACAGTCAAGGTGAGCAGGAAGCCCGCAGCCTTCACTCAGAGGGATAGAGGCTGTATGCTCAAAGGACAGTTGTGCGCCTCGGTTATCTCTTGGATAGAATGGGCGCAAAGCCTGCAGAAAGGGCTTCCGAGAGGCCAAGTGATCCTGTCCCTGCTACAGTCACCCAGCCAGCAGGAACAGATGACACTGTGCATGGAGGTGGGTGGGGTGAGTGGGGGGGTGTTCCTGGATCTCCCTAAGCATCGTCTTACTCTGAGGTTGGGGAAGGTATGTTCTGGTTTCAGTTATGAGTTAGTCAGCCCAGCTATGCAAAGGGAGTGCTGCTAAGCAAAGGTGTGAGAACCCAGATGGCCGGGAGCAGCAGCCACAACCACACAGTCGCCACGTTGATGCTGCAGCCCTGCTGATCCTTACATGGCAGGCTCAGCATCAGCACCACGGGCTTTGTGTTTATATTGCCCAGTTTCATCTGCCACAGCCCCTTGAGGGGTTCTTTAGTTGTTTTTAAACTTCTTTCTGTTGTTATTGTGTCGTGGGAAATATACCCACTTTTAAACAGTTTCCTTAATAAATAAACTCATTTTGCTTATACAGAATAAGATAAAAAAAAAAAAATCAGACATGGCTGCAGTCCTGCCCTAGTGGCTTGCATTAACCCCCTGCTCTCTACAGTGACATGGGCCACTGGCTGCCAGGGATCTGCTGGAGAATTGAGCTTCAAGACAGCTTGGGGCATGTAGAGCTTGAATTGACACCCTCGATCCTGCCTTTTCTGAGCGTCCCTGTCACAAGCTGCCTCCCACAAATTTCATAGGTTTCAAAGTCTATCCCAATCCCTTTGTGGGGTCTCGCTGTGGGTTCTTCATGGTGGTGGTGGTGCCCTTTGCAATCATCTTCAGTCCAATTTGAGTGTGGTGGAACCCTGGCTGCCTCTACCATCCTGATGCCTCTGCTCATCTGAGCTCTCAGCTGGATCGACAGACAGACAGTGCGGACAGATCTCAATACTTAGTGCCTAGCAGCAGCAGCAATTGAAAAATTCCCTGGACGCCCCCCCGTGAAAGAGCGGATGGGCCAGTTCCACTTTGGACACAGGCCATCTGTATCCCCGTGCACCACTGTGCCTAGACTGTTGCCCCACACAGCCCTGACAAAGAGAGGATGCTCGCTACATTGGACAGATCCAGAATGGAAACTGTTCAGGGTGATGGGGGGAGGAGGACACAAGGTGGTTATTTGTTATAAAAGGAATGCCAGGGAGGTGGTGATGTAGCTCAATGGGAAGAGTGCTCAGTTAGCACTCATGAAGCCCTAAGTGTGGTCCTCGGTATCACATAAACCAGGAGGGATAGCACAACTGTAATCCCAGCACTTGGGAGCCGGAAGCAAGGGGGTCAAGTTCAAGGTCATTCTCAGACTCTTGAGGAGCTTGAGTCTAGCCAAAGCTACATGAGACTCAGGAGAAGTTTCTGTGGAATGGGGTATCAGTAGGCCACGCAGAGCTTGAAAGGTCTCTCGTCTGACTACAAGCTTTCTCTGGGTGTCATTGAAACTTGCTGTCACAAGCTGCCTGCCACAACTTCCATGGGTTTCAAAGTTTGTCTATATCTCCCTGTGGAGTTCATTTGTGGGTTCTTCACAGTGGTCTTCCTAGTCCAGAGAAGACAGGTTTTCAGGAAACCTGTGGAGAGCCTTCTGGAAGCCACAGAGGCTGGGTCTGGAGCACGCTTATGAAGTATTCACTAATACCTCACAAAGGCCATGCCTAACACTGGGAGACGCAGATGCCTGGGGAAGCAACGGTAACTACACCAGAAGGGAACACACAACCCTAAGGCTCCCTAATGTCCCTAGCCTCCATTTCCAAACGCCCTCACGGACAGTCTGGATTATCAACATTTGCTTAGGTTCCAGATGCTACCAGCTCGGCGTCAGAAAGGACTTTAGGCCAGTTTCTAAGAATACTAAGACAGAGACAAATGCCCAAGCGTGTCTCTGTCCCCCTATTTAGTGGGAAATAAGGACTCTAATGCCTTCATCCTGAAAGGGGAGAGAGCTGACATTTTTTGCAGGTATCAGAACTGACACAGGTGCTGAGTCGTGGGGGTCTCGGGAAGACTTTTGTGGCCTCTCCAGCTGAGCCTTGTCTGCACGATGTATTGTTAGGGTGCTGGGCTGTGTTCTTCTGGCATCCTCCAGAAAGAATCTGTAGCTATTGATAGATAATATCCAATCACGGCTTTCTTGTCTCCTGCCAACATCAATAAACACTTCTTAGTTTTTAATTATTTTGAGATTACAATGGAATCACATAATTTTTCTCTATCACTTCTTATTTTAAAGGAAAACACACACACACAGAGAGAGAGAGAGAGAGAGAGAGAGAGAGAGAGAGTGTCCAATATAATTCCTGAAGGCAGAAAACTCTAGAAAGGACACTTT
Source organism: Rhynchomys soricoides (assembly GCA_019843965.1). Lineage (NCBI taxonomy): Eukaryota > Metazoa > Chordata > Mammalia > Rodentia > Muridae > Rhynchomys > Rhynchomys soricoides. The sequence goes on along the minus strand of JADRCH010000213.1, from coordinate 1,134,198 downwards.
CCCCATACCATACCACCTACTTACTTTCTCTGTGCAGACATGTCACCTTTCTTTGGGAGCGTAGTAAGGTTCAGGGTTCCTGCAAAAACCCAGTACAGAATCAATCCGCTCTTCCTCAGTCACCATCTGCGTGGTGACAGTGGCTCCCCCTCCCCCATCTACTCTGTGACAGGGGCTGAGTCAGGTGCTCTTGGCAACCAAGAGTGAAAGGAATGAACTGATGAATCATCTGCAGTCTTCAGAGTCCCTGTGACAGTAAAGCTAATGGCAGGTGTGGGGGTGGGAGCCAGGCTGGAACTCAAGACAGGGGAGAAGACACTATCAACCCTGCTGGGGAGAAGACAATGTCAACACCACTGGGGGAGGGGGGAGTTTGAGAAGGACTCAGCAAAGCAGAAGAGTAAAAGCCCAGTCACAAAGGCCCTCAGGTAGACCAGACCTATAGGACCAAAAAAGGAGCTAGGGACCAAAGTGGCTGGAGCGAAGGGAGCAGGGGTTGCCTGGGTGCTTAGGACAGTGCTTTGATCGTGAAGCTTCTATGAGAATCCAAGAAAAAGAAGCAGAATTGGTGGATGGGCAGGAAGCTAGCCAAGGAGAGACCAGAAATGGTGAACAGAAACAGGCAGACAGCCAGGGAGCTCAGAGAGGAACCAGCAATGAAGAGGTCCTGCTTCCACGGGGAAGGAGGGCCCCAGGGAGTGAGCATAGCAGTGTTAGTCATTGTTCTTACACTGTAACAGTAGCCCTGACAAATGCAACTTAAGAGAGAAGGGTTTCACAGCAGGGGGGAAGGAAGGCACCGGTGGATGGCTCTGTCCTTGGAAGAAAGCACACCAAGTGACAGATCTTCACTTGACTCAGAGCAGGAATTAAAGAACAACTGCTAGGAGCAAAAGCCAGCATAATTTCCCGAAGCTTCACTCCAGCAAAACATTCTCCAGTGAAGTGGAAACTTAAGGGTTCTTTGGAAAGTCGGTTAGGTGGGGTCTTGCTGGGGCAAACACGTGAAGGAACATTCAGCTGAAGCAGACACAGGAGAGAGGATGTTCTGCTAAAGCAAGCACAGGAAAGGACATGAGATGAAGGATTCTTTGTTAATGACACACATGTATTGGTCCACCTTACATTGTGTAGTTGAGCTGCATTTGTCAGGACTCCATGGAGAAAAACACACTGAAAAACTTCTGGTGGCGTGCCGCAGCTCTTGCTGCTTCTGAGGACTCTGAGGCTGATTGGGTGCACGTGCTTGAAGCAAGACACGTGATGAGGCAAGGCACGTGGAGGACACGTGCTGTTTGGAGGTTATAAATAGGACTCCAGGGAGTGGCAGAGAGAGCTTGGCTTGCTTGTAGAGCTAGCTGTGCAATGCTTGCGGGTCTCTTGTCTTTTCTGATCTTTGCTTCCCTGAGAGGAGCACAGCTGAGTTCTCCTGGTGTCCCTCCAAGTCCCTCCTGCTGACTTGGGCTGAGGCTGAGGCCTGGCTGTCTCTGCTAGGTTGTGGCACTGCTGTGGCTAACCTGACTCTACCGAACTGGACTGCTGGTGTATCTGTGAAGTGTTTGTGAATGGATCAAGCTGCAGCTGCCTGCTAACCTGTGAACTGAACTGCCGATTTCCAGACAACACAAACAGGAGTTGCTCCAAAGAACCTTTCTACAGGTCCACTCCCCATATCCCTTCCTCTCCACTACCTCTGGTGGGTGGTGGGCTACAAGGAAAGTTAAAGAGTTTAAGAACCATCATTAAAAATAAATTTTGAAAAAGTTAAAGTTACACATCAGTCCAGCCCTACTTCCCCATAGGAACCACAACCTACGGAATGGCACCACTGGCCAGAGAGGAAGTGTTTGCACATATGAGTTAAGGGGCTGTGCTGAAGGCCCACAGCTCAGGATCTGCTGATGGTCAACAATCCGCCATGAGGCCACTGGTGACCTTGACAGAGCTATCTGATCGAAGTGCAGGGTGAGGTGTGAAATCTGAGCCTGGGGGGGGGGGGGGGATTGTTGTGCAACAAAGGTGACAGCAAAAGGATTATTTCACTTTTCTCTGTGTCCCATGCTGATTCGCAGAGATTGGAGAGTAACGCTGCAGTGATCCTCTGAAGGGCGTGGCCTGTGGAGAGGTGAGATTGACAGTGCGGGGGTGGGAGTGGGGGTGGGGGGAGGATGGGAGGGGGACACTGGCAGCATCCAAGAGCAGCACAGGGATAAAGAGACAGGCTCTGTTCCGTGAAGGGTTTCTCTCCAGGTTCCTCCTCCAAGATATTTATCTGCATACCTGCAGAATGATTGAAAATGCCTTCAAAGCAGCCGCACGCCGCCACATGTGTTTATCAAACATTTTCATCCTGAATGTGTGATGGACAGCCTCCTGAGCCGGTGCATAGGGGCTCGCCTTGTTATCTTTTAATGACTGCTAGAGAGAGAGAGAGAGAGAGAGAGAGAGAGAGAGAGAGAGAGAGAGAGAACAAACATCGGTTATGTTATCCTTCTATTCGTAGATACCAGGTGATCTTGTTTTTGCTGTTACGTCTTGTCAGCAGAAGAGGATGGTTGCACATCTAGCTCAACAACCTTGAATAGGGGTGACCAACACCCAAGCTGAGGGAAAGGCCCATGGTTTTTAATTACGCTGGGCATTGACTGTGGGCCCTCCACTCAGATGACAGGAATGAGTGTCCCACTGCCAAGGTATAAGAGACATGCCCTGGCAGTATAGGTATGGAGAGATTTTCTTGTTTGGACTTTCGATAACAGGTGGTTCCAATTTAAAGTGATGTCAGAAATGCACTTGATGGTTAGGCCCTCCTTCTCACACTGCACAGATGTGCTGGCAGCTGGAAAGGCTGAGGCTTAGTCCAGGAAGGAAGGAGGCAGGCCAAAGGCGAAGGAGGATGGGTGCATCAGAACAGGCATTAGGTGCCAGCAGCTGCTGGGCAAGCCTCTCTCTGTAAGTACCCGGGCTCAGCCCGTCACTACCTGGGCCCACAGAATAACTTGCCCTTAGGGTGGAGCCAAGCAAACAAAGAGAATGCCAAGGCAAGATCACAGGTGTCCTGGCAGGTGTAGGCTCCTCGCTGATGACCATCTTCTTTGTTGGCACAGCCTCTATTCCATTGGGAACAACAACAACAAAATGGTAGTCATGTGACATGCTTCTCCAGCCAGTAGCAGCAAGGGATGTCCAGGGTCATTTTGGGAAAGCTCCCTCCAAGGTCTGCAACCAGCTGGACTCTGTTGATCCTGAAATGGAACATTAGACCCTGCAGCACAAAATCTAAGTCAAGACTTCAGGGCAGTCCCCACATGTCAAAACTACAAAAGGGAAACTGAGGCCCCACTGGATCCAATGGCATCTTGGAGCTACAGGGACTTTGTCATATGAAATGCATGTGACAGATGGGTCCCCTTCTCTCCACACTGCATGCATGTACTAGGGAGAACGCCATTGCTTAATGTCCAGGTGGCAGTGGAGGAGGGGATCCTGCGACACCACGCTGAACCCCAGGAAACCTGGCCCATGCCCTTCTCACCACTGAATAGTGCGTCCCAGGTGGCTGTGGCTCTGAGTCTCCTTTCTAGCCCCTTCGAGGGACAAAAGTCTCAGTGTCACCGTTCTCATAGGAATCAAAGATTCTAAACCTCTGAAAGCCACTGTACTGGGTCCTGAAAGTCAGGTCACTTGTCCTAGCCTCTGACAGGTCAGTCAACATGACCTTGGAGAGCCACAACTACTCTCGCACCTCCTAGCATCTGACAATTAAATAGGAGAATGATGTCGCCTTGCACAGGATGGCACTGATCAAGGAAGGGGTCATAGTTGTATGAGCTCCAGGCTTCAGGATGTTAGTGGTCCTCACTAGGGCCACAGGATGACTGCTTGGCACTTTGTAGCCAGCATGACCTGTGGCAGGAGCTGAGCCTGGGAGTCAGCAGCCCTCTCACCCTGCTAGGGCTGTCTCAGAGGTTCTCTCCTGAGCCTCAGTCTTCTCTGTAAAAAATGCAAGGGTTTCCCAGGCTGCTGGGAAGGTCCTCCCTAGCTCTCAGACTCCAGAGCAGGTTGTGACAAGAGCCACGGGCTCCTAGAAAGTGTTCCCTAGCTGAGTCTGGATGAATACACTGAGATACTACCTGTCTGAGGAAAAATTAGCCAGGGAGGTCATAAGGGATCCATTACCCACTAGCACAAAACAAGGTAGACCGTGACCCTCCCTGCAGGCTACGCTACAAGGTTTGTTTGTGAGCAAGGCTGCCTGGTTTAGTTCAGTATCATCTACAACGGCTCTGAGCAGATGGACAGGTATTGGGATGTGCTCTCTGGGAAGACCCTAGCTTCCTGCTAATGAGCCTTGTGATCCTGATTTAAAGTGAGTTTTGAGCAGTTTTACCATACCTGACCCTCGCCTGTTTGGGCTTCTATTTGCATGGCTCTCATTCCCAGTCTTTCACTTTCGATAAAGACCTGTCTTTGTATTGAAAGAGAGTCTCTTGGAGACAGCTTGTTCATGGCTTCTAATCTATCCTGACAATCTTATGTTTTGACTGGACAGCTGCATCCATTTTCATTTAAACTAATTATTGATAAAGAGGGCTTCAGTCTCGTCATGTTGCTGTTTCTTTTCTGTTGCCCTTAGACAACCGTCTATTTTAATTGGGAGTCGCTTCTGCTGATATCTTTCTTTCTTTTGGGGGGAGGAGGAAAGGAAAACAGTTGAATTCTCTTCCTGCCATCTTCATGTTAATTCCAGGGCCCATTTCCTTGTGAGGACCTTGGAGATTACATTTAGCATCCTAAGGTGATGCAATCCTGGTTTGAATTTCTCTCTCTCTCACATAACTTCAACAACATGCAGAATTCTGCTCCTGCAAAGCTCTGTCTCTGGCCCTGTGGTGGTTTGCATAGGTTTGGCCCCCACAGAGTCATGTGTTTGAGTGCTTGACCCATAGAATGTGGCACTATTAGAAGGTGTGGCCTTGTCGGGGTAAGCTTGACCTTGTTGGAGGAAATATGTCACTGTAGGGGTGGCCTTTGAGGTCTCCTATGCTCAAGCTCCACCCAGTGTGGCACATGGTCTTCTTCTGCTGCCTGGTCAAGTTGTAGAACTCTGAGTCTTTATCCATCACCATGCCTGTGTGCATGCTGCCATGCTTCCTGCCATGATGATAATGGACTAAACCTCCGAATCTGTAAGCCAGCCCCAGTTAAATACTTTCCTTTCTGAATTGTTGTTGTCATGGTGTCTCTTCACAGCAATAAAACCCTGACTAAGACACGCCCCCTTTCAGTGATGTCATCAAATTACTTCTTTCTGTGTTGTATGACTAAAGCTGCTACTAGGCTGATCTCTCAAATTACGCAGAAAACAAAAGGTGGAACTAAAAGGCTTGGTTGGTAAAGTGCTTACCTAGCAAGCACAAAGCCACAAAGCCCTGAGTTCAATCCCCAGTGCCACGCAAAGCTGGATGTAGTGGTACATGCTTGTAATCCCAATGCTGGAGAGGTAGAGGTGTGAGGATCTGAAGTTCAAGATCATCTTCGGCTACATCGCAAGTTCAAGGCCAACACCCAATACTTGAGACACCTACCGCCATGCACAGACACACATGGGCACACATACACACACTTGAGTGTTGATTAATTCTAATTTTTAGGATTGTACAAACTACTATTTAGTATCTTCTTATTTTATTTTTAAATGTGTAGAACAAATCATTTTTAAGTATTTATTTTATGTGTATGAGTGTTTGCCTGATTGTGTATATGTGCACCATATACATGCCTGGTACCTGAGGGGTTCTGAGCCCTGCACTTGGAGTTTCAGGTGGTTGTGAGCCACTATGTGGGTGCTGGGGTCCAAGCCTGAATCCTCTGGAAGAGCGGCAAGTACTCTTAACAACTGAGCTGTCTCTGTAGTCCCTTTGTGTCTTATGTGTTACTACGAAGGTTTTCATTTCTTACAGGACAGGTACTATAGCAACAAGCTCCATTCTGGTAACTTTCCTATTGCTGTGATAAACATCCTGAAAAGAGCAGGTTAGGGGAGGCAGTGATTGTTTAGGGTTCACAGTTCGAGGGTGCAGTCCTCGGTTCTAAGAAGCCATCGCTGCAGGACCTATGCACTTCCCTTCACTCTTCATCCTTTCTGTCCCCCATACTTGATCATTTCAATCATCATGTCAAGTCTGATGATTACTTCCGTTGCTTTATCAAATCTGCTGTCTTAGGCTGTCTGGACTTCTATAACAAAATATTATGGTTTTCCTGCTCTATAAACAATGGCTGTTTCTTTCTCACTGTTGTAAGGGTGTAGTCATCCACAATCAAGGCCACCATGGACCCAGTGTCTGATGCAGGCTTCTGACAGGTTCACATGCTCCTTGCACTGTGTCCTCCCTCCTACGACAGTGGATAAAATGTCTCATTGGGGGCTCCTTTATAAGAGATTGATACCATTACGATCTTACCATTCTCAAAGTCACTACCAAATATATTCAGATTGGGGATTAGGTTTCAATATATGACCTTAATAAGGACATAAAATTGAGGGCAGAGCATGTTTTTGAATTTCTCTAATATTGTTTTTATATACACCACACTTTCTAGACCCAAAATTTAGTATTGAACTTTCCGTTCTGTATCTCTTGGTGGTGGTGGTGGTGGTGGTGGTGCGCATGCACCTGTGTGTGTGTGTGTGTGTGTGTGTGTGTGTGTGTGTGCGCGCGCGCGTGCATGTATGTTTAGCATCTTCTTGACTTCCCTCAAGTCTTTCTTCAGTTCTCTGACCAGCTTTTAAAACCTTACATTGGGTCAATTGTTCTGTGCTTCTGACTGCCCGTGCAATGTGACCAAGTGGCCTCCTGTTCCCACCATCATTCCTTCCCCACCATGATGGACTGTACCTTCAAACTAACGAGCAGAAATCGGAAGAAAGAAGAAGTCATCCAAGAATTCTACCACCCAACTGTGTAGTAACTAGTGCACCCCTTTCTCTGTTATTTGGACAAAGTCTTCCAAAGTTGTCCACAACAACAGCAACACGTTGTTTTAAAGGCTTTGTCTAATAAGAGTCTGTATGCTCCTCCTTGGCGACAGCCTCTGCTGATGTGTGTTCTCCCTTTGATGGTTGACATCTCTGTCTCTCTGTTGCTGCTGCACTTGAAAACCAGATCTTTGGATCTCAACAGCTCAGGGACTCTGCAAACCAGGCTCTCCCGCTGTCTACAGCGTCTTCTTCTCCTTTTTTAATTTGTTGTAGTCTGTTGTTGTGCCAGTGACCGGCTCAGGCAGAAATGTCAGGGGCTCGAACGTTGTCTCTAAACCTGTCCCTTCCCCTGTATTTGTACACTGACTTTTTAAAGTCCCATACACACAAGCTTAATTTCAAACACTGCAATCCATTTAAAGTTTAGATGTTTAAATCTGCTCTAAAACTCAACAAAATCGAAGAGAAAATAATGTGCAGGCACTGAGAGTCATTCAGCCAGAGGAATGGAAACACACGGCAGGGGTGGCGAAGGTTCTACAGTGGCCACCTACCTCCTGTCTCCATCTGTACAGCCAGATGAAATCGGCTCCCAGAACCCAGAGTCACAAACTTTGGGGGTTAAGGGCTTTATTGCCCATCTAGACTCTGGCCACATACATGGAAGCTACTTCAGGAGCCTGCACAGCTACCCACCATGAGAATCTGAAGGGATGATCAAAAGCTAATGATTTACTGTGCAAGCCTGTTCCTGGGAATCACAAGGGCGGGGCCAGTGCTGGGTCTCCAGTGGCATCCTGACTTCCTCTGACAGAAGACGGGAGGGGCCAGAGTCAGATTTAAGGCAGGGAGGGGCACAGAGCTGGGAGGAATGACTGCACAAGCCACATAGTCTAGTCTGGCTTCCTGAACTGGGAGGGGTCTTAGAGATCCCTCAGTTAATGTCAGTCATTCTGCAGACAACACCTAGAAAGGGCAAGTGGCCTGCTCGAGGTCATATTGCGATTCTGAGGCAGGTCCAAAACTCAAACTTATCATTTCTCCACAATCATGCTTTTTCTCCAACAGTCTACTCTGCCCCTGCCCAGACCCCGATGCCTGTCTCCCTTTCTCTTCTTTTCCCTGATGTTTTATCTACAGACTTAGATTTGGGAGTCTATCACGTGCCTTGAAGTGTCTGTAAGACACACTGTACTGAAGTGTCTGCTCTTTTTGTGGCCCCCCGGTCTTCTCCCTATGGCTAGCACACATTGCCCTCTGGTATTCCTGGATTAACATTTTCTAAATCTATATTTCATCTTTGCTGCCTTGCTTCCTTCTGGGCATCCCTCTCACGGAGTCATTTTCCCTTTCTACCTACATTTCAGCTGTCTGGCCCCCCTTTCCTTCCCAGTGTGGTCAGTCCTACGCCCCTCTCATGGCAGAATCTCCTCTTGTCTCCCCTGCATTTTTTGCCCAGGAATCCTAAGAGTCCCACCTCTTTCAACCTGCCCAGTTGTTGGCCGTTGACTCTTTATTGATTAATCAAAACCAAATTTCGGACTAGGGACCCTCAGCATCTGGACATGAAGATTCCCATGTGATTTGGGGAGCTGAATTAAGACAAAGCATTAGAACCAATCCCCAGCCCTCTGCCTTCCAGGGAAGCCAAGGAGTTGAGAAGCCAAGCTACCCTTATGACTCAAAGGAATCTCAGGGTTCTTTTGGAAGGAACAGGGGCAACCCACTCATCCTCCACTACTGTTAGACGTGAGATGGAAGGACATTTCCATAATGGTCTAATTAAAGCAAGCTGTATTTTAAAGAGCATAGGGTCTGTCCAGATGACTGCCTCCTTCTAAGTTGGGTTTCAGAGAACAGCCCCTCACTGGCTTTTGAGGTCCCTTTTATGGGGAAGGGTTAACGTTGATGGAAGACAGCTGTTGAGATCATTGCTGTTAGCACCCAGACAGAAGAGTGGGGGACCCAGGGCTCACGGCTGCCTGTGGGGCAGATAAGCACAAGAACACACCCTGTGGAAGGGGAGTCATTACAGGGGTTCAGGAGTTTAGCAAGGCAAGGGGGTGGGGACACATCATGGGCTTACAAGTTCAGCATAAGTTACAAAACATGGTTTGCAGGATACCTTAGGTTTAGGAAATGGAGACTTATTCTTTTAAGGAACTGAGACTTAGTAACAATGAACAACAATGTGGCTCCTTAACAACCATGTGGCCTGTCTGGTTTCACATCCCCCCTTGGCCTGTGTAACCCTTTCAAATCTTTGACAAGGGAGCAAGCTGCCTGGGGTGGGGGGGTCAAGAGAACAGAATTCTGGCACTGAATGTCTGGTGGATAACAAAGTTGGTAATACATTGGAAAACACAGGATCCAAATATATAATCAATAAGAAAACTATCAAGGGGCTGATGAAGGGGGAGAAACAGTTTAATGGCACCCAAATGGAAATGTATGCATTCAGTTAAGGCTTTAATGATGCAAGGGCCAATAGTAATGAGCAGAAACAGAAGGGTCAAAGGCCCTGCAATGGCTGACATCAGAGTTAGTATCTAGAAGCATGGAAAGGAGAATGGACCCCAGTTATTGATTTGATTTCCGGGCCCCTTTTGTGTAATGTTTCTTTGAGTATAGTTGGATTATCTATAATGGCTTCTGAGTGGTTTGTATTGGAACAACGGTTTTCTCTTAAAATTAGCCAATAACCTCTGTTTTATATAGAGTAGGCCAAGTGCTCTATCATATGACCTGCTTCAGCTAAGGAATCCACCCATTGAGAGAACTGGATCTATTTGGTTTTAACCAGTATCATTCCGAGTGTGCCAATTGGGAGTTCCCTTTTGACTTAGCATTTCAGCTAAGTTGGGGGTGGGACAAAGAACATATTCTCTTCTATAGCTTCTTCCAGCTGAAACTAGGGCATCGTGGTCAGGGCCCAGGAAGGGTGAAAGGCTCACCGAAGGCTGGGCAATGGGGCACTTATCAGAAGCATTTGATTAGTGGACCCAGCTGAAGACAGGACAGCCTGATCCTACAGGCTGGTCAGGTCTGCATTAGCTTTCAGAAAGTCCAGAGTTTGTAACCCACAGGTGATCCTTGGATGGAGTCTGTCAGCCAAGTGAAAATCTGCTGAGACAAACATAGACTAGGCACAAAAGTTAACATTTAGAAACTTACAGGAACAGCCTGGTCTACAGAGTGAGTTCCAGGACAGCCAGAGCTACACAGAGAAACCCTGTCTTGAAAAACCAAAAAAAGAAGAAGAAGGACAAGGAGAAGAAGAAGAAGAAGGAGGAGGAGGAGGAGGAGGAGGAGGAGGAGGAGGAGGAGGAGGAGGAGGAGGAGGAGGAAGAAGAAGAAGAAGAAGAAGAAGAAGAAGAAGAAGAAGAAGAAGA